>BGPR01012981.1:0-43099 GCA_013235015.1 Araneus ventricosus | reverse complement strand
AGCGAAAAAGGAAAAAGCACATTTCTTGTAGCAAACAATACTACAATAACTAATAGTGAAAAATGAAGATTATTATAGTTGCAAGTCAAAAGGTTATTTACAGTGCATATTATTTTTTTATTTGATCCTCTAAAAATCTTTTGGCACTGTTGCAAGGAGACTAATATATTTAATGAAAGTAAAACAAATACAAAGAAAACAAGGTGAAATTTAGGTAAATTGTTGACAAAAGGCAGTCCTAATATATTTTATATAATTGATTTCCACAATGAAATGCACTTTTAGTTGATACATGACTTAGTATATTTATTAAAAGTTTTCAAATTTCTCTTCTTTATAACTTTTATTATTCTTTCCTACTCATAGATAAGAAAATCATAATATACATTTCAGTTGTGTTGTTCATATCTTGTTTAAGGTACCACAATACTTAAAACTCTTGTATAAGGACAAAAAAAGAACATTCTTTCATAATCTGGCTTGCCAAAAGGAGGAGTTTTTTGTTGTTTTTTTGAAAACCAAAGAGTATCAAAATAAAAGAAAACTTGTTCTTTTAATGAATAAATACTTAATATCTTATTATTATTTTTTTACTCTTTAAACTTAAGTACAAATAGAAGCACTCTACAGAAAATAATTTATTTAATATTATGTATGAAAAGGATAATATACTTCTTGTTCCATCCACTATAATGAATGAAGTACTTCATGTGTTTGTCACGAATCTGGGCTCTCAGACACTAAAAAATAAATTAAGGGATAGGTCAAACATTTGAAAACTATTTTAAATACAGTTAATTCAAGAAAAGCAATTGAAAACCATGTAGTCTTACTTTTGCTTCATACAGCAGAGGTCCATGGAAACAAAGAACCTTCTCTCCTAAAATCATATATATTATTCATGAGTAATATATATATACACATACTGTATAAAAACATAAATTGAATAAATTTACTAAAATAAAAACTAAAATTTATTTCTGAAAAGAAATTCTAAATTCACAAGCTATTTCAACACTTTAAAAATGAAGGAGTTGTAACTTAAATGATTAGTATACAAACATAAAAAATAATTTCCCTGGGTTTTATTCGATTCCTACCAATATTAACAAAAAAAAAAAAAAACCAAAATAAAAAATTTAAATTATGATCCACACATTAAACTAAATATTATAAGCACACACTTCTATAAATCTATATATTTAAAATAATTTGGTAAAACCATATAATCCCTCCAGCTCCAACCACTGAACCGATTTTGATAATTTTCATTTCATATGAAAGCTTATGGTGCCTAGATATGTTATCAAGGGTTGCCTATCGCCCTAAACACTCCATTTTCAAAAGAAATAAAAAATACTTCTCTACTGTACAATCTCTATGGGGAAAAACCTTGATAGAGTCCCCCAGCCACAGCACCAATTTTTATTTCATATGAAAGCTTATGGCGTCTAGATATGTAATCAAAGGTCGCCTGTCCCCCTCCACCCTCCATTTTTGAGATAAGAAAACTTTGACAGAGTCCCTCGGCCAATTTATTTTGCCAAGTTGCGAGCAGAGCCACAGGCCATTAATATTACGGGCGAACAGCTGGTCGCCGAAGGCGGCCAATTTAAATTAATACACATGAAAATAAACATCAAAATCGAGCTAATTTTCAATTGTTTCATTAATAAACATTTATAACTAATAGTTTAGAATTAGAATAGTAATAAAATTAGTATTAGTAATAGAATTTAAAATTAGCTTAAAATAGTTAAATTATTTTTAATAAAAATGAAATTTAGAAACCAACAGGGAACAAAATTTAAAAATCTTAGAAGAGGTCAATGGGAAAAAAAGAACTGTCTCATTTTGCACATATATATATCATTATAAACAACATTAAAATTTGCCTTTAGTTTGAATACCAAGTCAAACAAAACCGGCAGATATATATAATGTTTATAAAATTATGAAAAAATCTATAAATTATATTTTATGTTTCCTTTTGCTTCAGAAAATGAAGAAAAAAATTATAAAAAATAGCAAGGAGGTGTGTAATCACTTAGCATTTTCAGCTCTTGTATAGATAACAGATTCAGCCTAAAAAAATGCTTTCTAATTCAGAGATTTCTTTATCTTTGTTTGGCTAAGACCGCTATATTCTATGGTCCTTTATTTCTGGCTCATTTGTTGCTAGTGAAGTAACAAATAGCAGAATAACAATATTCGATCAATTAATTCGATTCAAATTCATGCCAAATAGCCAAGTTTTAAAAACAGTTCACCTTGTAAATAAAATATTTCTCCAATCTTAAATGAAAAAAAAAAATTATTGTAAGAATAATAAAAATTATTTTTATTATTCATGTATTTAAAAAAAAGTTAACAAATTGATGTATTTCTGTAATATTTTAAAATACTTTAATTCCAATAATAAGAATGAGAAATCCACGTTATTTAGGGAATGCTTCTTATGCTTCATAGAAATAAAAGAGTCATTATTACAGAAAGTGACAACGACAAACTTAGAAGAAAATTAAGTAGACAAATTAAACTTATTAGAAGTAAATTCCTACTTTGATAAAGAACTTCTAATAGCTAGGATGCAGAGCCCACTTAATTTGTGGTGGGAAAATACAGAAAAATTTCCAAGAAAATTGCAAATTTAGGAGGAAAATATCTTTCAGCTTCTGCAAGCACAGTATATAGTAAGCGTTTATTTTCTGAAGCTAGTTATACACAAGAAACCAAACAGAACAGACTTCTTCCTTGAAATTTGCTGTAAAATTGTTCTTGCATCATAATTTCAGGCTTTATAATGATAAATCATATTCAACGTTAATAAATACACTTTTGTACTATGCATCTTAAAATTAGTTCCATGTTAGAACACATTTTTGGTAAGAAAAGTAATTAGGGGTGATTGTGACTCCATTTCAAAAATCCTGAAAACTAGAGTGCTGTAAAAATCAAAAATAATTTCAATTGTAGATTGTTAGTGTGAAGCACAAACTTGTATATTTTAACAAAACAATTCGATTTTCACAAATTTATTTTAACAAGAAGTTTGACTACTTCATTGATTGTGATATAATATTAAATTACTGCACTATTGTAACAATATATTTGCTCTAAATCAATCTAAAATTATCCTGAAATTCCCGATTTGGAGAAGGTAAAAAAAATCCGGAATTCCAGATTTTCCTTTAAGCACAATCGTTCCTGTGTAATTATACAATATTTTTTGTTAAATATATCTAATGTTTAGAATTTTGCCAGTCTGATTATTCGGTAAAAGTGGTGAATATTGCATATTCGTTACATCCCTACTTTTTGCCATTTCAACTTCTATAAATATTTGAACATTCTGATCACTTTTAAATCAAATTACAAGTTCAGATGCAGTTATTATATTTTCACTTTTTTTTCTATTTTATTATATAGGTCTTAATATATTTAATATGTGCTTCTCTGGCCTTTTATTACATCTTCTGCCTCTGAAATTTTCAGGAAATGCAGTAACTTATAATGTACTGAACAGCTAGTAAATTTGACAAATTTTATAAATTTTTGCATACAAATCCATCATCGCAAAGCTAACCCATATAGCATGTACACTTGCAGCAAGTTTGATTTTTCTTGATAATAGCCTGACATGACAAACTTGAAGTGGCAACTTTGCAGCGAACTTCCTCCAAAGTAACAAAGCATAATCGACCAACCCACTTGCAAAACAAGTTTGCTGTGAAGATGTAATGACGAACTTCACACCATGGTTGCAAAACAAGTTTGCTGCAAAGATGATAGCACACTTGGAGATAATCTTTGTCTCTGGGTACTTTTCCGTTAGCCGGGCGCAAATGTCGCCAATTGTGAACCAAATGCGAGCCAAGTCGCTGGGCACAAATGTCGTCAATTGCGAGCCAAGTCGCCGGGCGCAAATGTCGCCAAAATTTGGCGGAATTCTACATTATTTGGCGATTTTTCGCTTGCGCCCGGCTAACGGAAAAGTACCTGTCTCCATTTTAAAAAACATCCGATTTTTAATAGCATCTCCTAAACCATCCTTTTTATTAATTCAATAAATCAATGATAATTTGTGAAAAAACTAACTTTTTTATTAAAAAAAATTTTGAAACATTTTCCATCTTTTTACTAAATATAGAACTCGCAGTTTAAAGGAAACTATATCACCTTTTTCTTAATGTTGAAATTTTAACGTTTATAAACAAAATTAAAAAACTCAAAATTTAAAAAAATTAATGAAATCAAGAAAACAGTTTAAAATAAATCGTATAGATGAACAATCTATCTTCTCCTCTCAGAGTCTAGCTGGCTGAGTGGTTAGACCGACAAGTTTAAGAAGCAGTAGGTCGCGGGTTCCAATCTAAGGTTTTGTTCGTACTCTGTTTTTGCTATAGTTTGCAATGAGTTTGATGCTGTAAGCTTGTGACAAGTTTGTCGCGTGGTGACTAAGTCATTTGCATAAGCTTGTTTCAAGCTTGCACTCTTGTCGTGTCAAATTTGTTGCAAGCTTGCAGAGCAATATTGCTGCAAACTAAAATTGCTATCTGGGAAACTGCTAATTCAAATGTTTCCATATGAACTTCTAATTTATTATAGCTGAAAAATTCATGAACTGCTCATAATATGACTTAGTCAAGTTCTAAAAATTTAATATAAAACAGCTGCATTAAAAAAGGTCAAAATTATTTACCTTCCGTGAAACGTGGTTTTGGAGCCATAATTAGAACTTAATGAACAAATTCATAAAACCTCTAGTACATATTTTCACATTTTTCCTCAGTATTCAAAATGATGAGGAATTACTGCATTGAATCTTTTTCAAACATGAAGGAAAAGCAATCTTAATACAAGAAAACCATAGTTCTGATCACAGAGAAATGATTGATTGATTTGAGGGATATTTAGCTGCAAAGGCTATCGTCCCCGTGTTCAGAAAAGATTCGAATTAAAAAATGTCAAAAAACTTCAAACAGAGAAGTAGTTCTGTTACGATTCTTTTCGAAATCAAGCCAAGGATTCAAGAATAAAGTGTACTATCCCGCGTATGCTTCAGAACCTACTTAGTCAAGTCAAGTTTGATTGATCAAGTTGAAGAGTGTTTATGCTGGCTTATGCTACACGAAAGATCGGGCTTTGCCAGTGATCCTTTAATTTAAAATGCGATCTTAAAAAAGATTGAGACTTTGAAGAAAATGACGGACAGCCGAGCAGGCTTTCCAGTTAAAGGTGGAAATAGTACAGATCCAGTTGTAATGGAGGACTCAACTACCCAACGATGCTCTGAGATTGTTCCTGAGCTGAACAAAAACGATACAGGTCAATAAAGAGGTGGTCGTTCGAATCTACTATGACGTACTGGCAGCAGAAGGGAGATGATTCCAGACCAACTTTGTAAAGACCGGGTTCGAAGCCGTGAAAGAAGAATTTCTTTTCTCTGAGGTTGAGTCTTCGTTGTTTTGGGAAGGTGCATAAAGGATCGAAAGTATTTAGTACTTTCCCATTGAATGTGACCTTGATCTGCTTGCACTCGGAAAATAACTTTTCTGAGGTCCTCTGTCGAAACACAAGGGAAAATATTCACATCTGAAGTACGAGCAGCTTTTGCTGCTGCGTCTTCTTGATCGTTAATAGTGATACTCACATGAGCAGGTACCCATACTAATTTTATAGCTTTACTTCTAGGAATAGCCCGGATAATCGCAGATCCTATTTGAAGTGAAATCGCTGGCGATTTTCTATGGAGAGATTCAAGTGATTTTAGGACTGACAAGCTGTCAGAGCATAAAATATAAGTTTTGTCCTCTTCTTGAATAAAGCGTTCGATCGCAATCAATATCGCGCATCTTTCAGCTGTAAAAACTGAGTTCTTAGGGTGAAGTTTAAGGGTGAGAGTTCGGTTATATGTAACGTTTAGTGCCGCAAGCGAAACGCCTTCTTCACCTTTCGACCCGTCTATAGCAATCAAGATAGACGAATTCAATTCTGTATTGACATATTCGTCAAATAATTTACAAATGGTAAAAGATGGGATTTGACTTTGTTGGAAAGGGAGATCATTCGTATGAATGCGAACTTTATTCTCCTTCTGAAGCTCAGCAGGGTACTCAAAAGGAATAAAATTTTCAATGAAGGGCGTAAACCATCCAAAGTACTAAGATCAGACTTCTTAATTGGGGAAAATTTATCTCCCAACGCAAAATGTCTAAGTAAGAAACCAGTGGTTAGAAAGCAAACACTCTGTCTGGAAGCTCTGCCCGTTTCTGGCAAAAAAATTTAGTTTCTGAATTGTTGTTGCACCCAATTGCACCTCCCAAAGCTCGAAGGTATCCAGTCTTTAAAGCTTCGCAATGGTAGGAAATGGTAATTAAATGATAAGTTTGCTGAAAAAAGATACCAAGAACTTTCATGCAGACAGGGAATATAAACATTACTACAGATATTTGAAAAATAAGGGTGCTTCGTATTATAACCGTGATGCTTGGTCCAACTTTAATTTCAAGTCTGACACTATCTGAATTTTCGAACAGTTATCTGTACATTTATTTTTACATTTTGGAGAGAGATCAGAGAAAATTGAAAAAAACTGCGTAAATAAGACAGTTGGCTTCAGGAGGAATAATTTCAGATGATTCATGAAGATAAACTAGAAAAGAAATAGAGAGATGCAACAATCTGAAACCCCTCTACTGTAAAGGATGCAGAAAGTTTTCGCATGCAACGTACTTATGAAAGGTGCGATTTGTCAAAAATTCATGAATCAATGGCGATGACCAGAGAGAACAATCTGTGGCTTGTAGCCACACCATGGCCAGACATCAGAGTACCTGCTGAGGAAATATTCGGCTGCAATAATGTAAGTTCTCAACATGTGCGGTTTTCATTAAAGTCGTTGAAGAACACCGTTTGACAAACCTTTCCTAAACTTCTAACGCAGTAAAACTGAAGTGGTGGGGGATGGATATTCTTTAAAAGAAAGTCATCACAGCTGACGACTTATCATTCGATTCTATTTGCAATACAGAAGATTAGAGATAGTTAATCTGGCTATCAGACTTACGGAGCGCTTTCTCGGCTTTAAAAATGAGCATAATCACCAGAATACATGAGGAGGGGATGTTTCCTGACAACCAGATTTATTAAACTGAGGAGTTTCTTAAGGTTAAGGATTAAGCCGGAGCATTCGACCTTAATCCATCAGATCCAGAGAACTGTTCAATTTCGAAGAGATTGTAACCCAGATAGAAAAGAAAGCTTGTCTGAAAGTGAAACCTTGTCTTCAGAAGGGTAAAAGGTTATCCAAAGGTTTTCCATGACAAGGGTTGAACCTTTCGGCAAGGTAGTAAAAGGTTCGCTAGTATCAGAAGAAGGTTTTCAGTAAGATTTCCCAAGTTTTATTCAGCTTTGTTTTAAGGCTTTCCTCAAGCTTGTTTCAGGCCCTTGTCAAAGGTTGTTAAGAGCCCTCCTTCAGGCGGACAAAATGAGCTCCCTTCCCCTCCGAAGCGTAATCTTACAGAGGGTCCAACCCCTTTTCACCCTCTCTCAAAGCAGAGCAGCTCTTTTTTCACCTCAAGCTGCGAGGGTCAACCCCTTTTTATCCCCCTTCTTCTGACGTCATCTGGAAATGTCAATTGAAGTCTTAATTATTAATTTCAGTTAGTTTGATTAATCTAATTTTAATTGAACTTACTTGACGATTGATTGTGAGTGTGACAAAACTTCAAATTCCTCTCAGCGAAGATCGAACTCGCGTTCCTAGAGGTGGAAAGCAAACGCAGTAACCACTATACCGATCGAGGCTCACAACGATATGCAGGTGTTAATAAAAAAGCTTTCTTACGTCAATTTCGGAATTGTTTCCGAAACAGTTTACGCGAAATGCTTTTCGCAGACTTGTTGTTCAACCTTGTCGGTGAGAGTTCATAAAAAAAGCTTCTATGTATACCTTGCGGCAATGGTTTCCGAAACGGTGGTTTGGAAATGCTTTGCGGACTGTCGTTCAAACCTCATGAGGTGAGGAGTTCATAAAAAAGCTTTCATGTAAACCTTGCGGCAATGGCTTTCCGAACAGTTACGCGGAAATGCTTGCAGGTTGTTTTCTCAACCTTGTCGGTGAGAGTTCCTGAAACTTTCCTCGTAAACCTTTCGGCAATGGTTTCAGCTAGCGAAAATTTTGAATCTCGTCGTTCAAACCTGTCGGTGAGTAGTTCATAAAAGCTTTCCTATGTAAACCTTGCGGCAATGTTTCTACGGTTTTCGCGGAATGCTTTGAACAGCCTATGGAGAAAAATACTTCGCAACCTTCTTTTAATCTGGGAAGAGATCCTGATTGAAAATTTTAATCCATCTGGAGTAGCTCTTGAAAATCTAAAGGAATTCTTCCAGAATATAGGAGAGCTACGAGAATTCTGATCTGAGGGCATTTGCCTAAGAGGAGAGGTAATATTGGAGCCCTTCAAAATGATTACTTGGTCACATTTTGTTGTGCGATGTCTCTCATGCGAAATGATCGGATTATTCGAAAGCTGGTTTTCGTCGAACTGCATTATCAAAACTTGTTCCAGTATGATCTTTTCAAATAGATTATTCTTTTCGTTGTTTAGCTGCCATGTGTTTGGCAATTTTTCCAATAGTGAATTGGATCTTGATTGCTTTGCCAGGCGAAGAAATTTCCTCTTTTGCCCCTAGAAGATAATCGTACCTAGTACCCATGGTGGGAACTTTTGAAACATATCTTCAATTTTGTTGTTATTTTTCTCTTGGTTGCAGAACTTTTCAAAACTTGATGCTGTGGATGTCATTCTCCATATCCAGTATAGAATTTAACGATTTTCCAAATTTACCCAATGAATTCGGCGAAGGACAGATGGCCTCTCGTGTTATCGTGATTGAAATGAGATTTCGACTGGACAAATGATCTGTCAAAAGCACTCGTGGACTGTCACATTAATTCAATGAAAGGTCTGGCAGAACATATAGAAAGGTCCAGCAGAGATGGATTGCATCCCTGTTTGAAATACATTGGATCTGAAATATTCAGGATGTACATATTATGTGTCGATATCCAATCGAGAACTACATTCGCACTCCGACTAGTTCTTAAGCTACCAAGAATCTGATGATGAATGTTAAAATCTCCCACAATGATAAATGGCGGTGAAAGAGAGATTGTAGAGATTTGCCATGAAACTGGGTTCGAAATTTCCATGAGACGAATAAATATTGATTAAAATGGATTTAGATTCGATGACTATTCGAACCGCTTGAACTTCCACTTCAGAAGGGGGAAGTTGAAATTGAAATAAATGAGACGAAAACTTTTTGTTTATTTCAATTAGAAGGCCTCCAGAAGGGGAGTTGTGTCGATCTGTTCTGTATAAAATTTTAGTTGGAAGAGCAATATTTACAGAGGGGATCAGGAAAGTTTCTTGAATAGCAATAATGTCCGCCTTCAAAATACTTTCTTTGGCAAGAACTTTAATTACGAAGCCTGCGAGCATTCCATTGGATTAAATTCCCCATCTATTATTTTTTAAAAAAAACCTTAGCTGTTTGCTAAAACTGAGGAAACAAGTGTTTCCCCAACAAAAAAATTGTAATCCTGTTCGTTTGGGACGTCGAAAGAACTGTTCCCAAGAAAGGGGTCGTCCGAAGAAATAGCAATGTCTTCGATTCTGGAAGGTGGATCCCCCTTGACGTAGGATTCCAAGCTAAACTTCAGTCGGGTGTCTTCCGCTCTTAATTCTATCACTTCCTTTGCGAAACGAGCGTTTAATTCTCTAAGATTGTCTCTATCTGGTTGATTGTCACTATGAAAGTTATTTAGGTCGTTTCCAAATCCAGATATTTTAATCAACTCAATTAGGGGTGTGACAATTTCTTTTAGATTGTCTATTATTTCTTTTAGTTCCATCAAATCCGATGTTATTCGGTGTACGTTTTGATTAGAACCGCTTTTCACCACTTCTGACGCTAGTGGAAATTTTGCGTGATTTTGACTAGCCTTTTGGGTTTTTTTTGTTTTTTTGTTGTTTCTCTGATCGGTCGTTATTGTTAATTCTTTCTTTTTCTTGACATACATCGGGCATGATTGGAAGTCATTGACAAAGTGGTCCGAGCTATGGCATTTAATACATTTTTTTTCAGTAACTGTACAATTATGGTCTACTTCGTCAGACCCACATTTACAGCATCTTTGGTTTTTCGAGCAAGTAGTCTGAAAATTTCGAAATCCAAAACACTTACTACAAACTTTAGGATTTTCTATGTATTTATGGGTTATAAGAATGCATCTAAATAGTTTAATCTTGTCTCTACACGTCGCTTCCAATTCTTTGATAAGAACAACTGGTGTTGGTTAGTGCGAGTTCTTTGTTGTGAATCTTACAATTTTAAGTACGGGAATTTGTTCTTTTTCAAGTTCGTCCGCAATCTCGATCACTGATGCTTCAGTATCTACATTTCTCACTAAATATTGAGTCGATAGGGTATTTTCGATAACCCTGCATCGCATTTGTACATCATTAATCTTTGACAATTTAAGGAGATTATCTACCGTCGAAGAATGGTTTGTTACTGTAATAAGCTTTTTAAATTTAGTAATAAAGTAATTATAATCTCTTTGTAATAATGAGTCAAAAACTGTGTACAGTTTCTTTGGTGTAGTAACCGGACAACCACCTGTTTCTGTATCAATAACAACTTTTACTTGTTTAGCTCCGTGCGCAATGGCAATTTTGGACTTTTCTGCATCACAAATGTCCTTAATGAATAAATTAAGTTTTCTGGAGGTTTTATTTGGCCTCGCAGCTTGTTCATCAGGATCTGATTGACCACGTTTGGTCATAGCAAGTACGACCCACTCTACCCGAGTGGTAAATAAGAAACAAAATTCAAACTTACCCACAGCAGACAAAAATACAAAAACAAGGAAATGCCAGAAGCACAAACCAAGCCGTCAACAACCCAAAAACAATCACACAAATTTAAGTCACAAGGAATAAACACCATCAGAAGTCCAGCACACGTTAAGTAACCAACCTAGAAAGTACAATCTTCGAATCTTTTCGAAGATTTCAAAATAAACAGAATTCAAAAAATTTCTTGTGGTGGTTTACATGATTGATTGATTTGATATGTTTTGAAGTTTGTCTGATGAAAATAAATTATCCATTAAAAAGTTAGCAGTAGAAAAAATACTTATTTTTATCAGCTCTTACGGTCCTATTTAAATAATGAAATAGACTGCAATCACTATAAAAGTTTACTAAAAAAAGTAAATATCTTATAGTTTCTTTTCTTATTAAGATGGCAATAGGATTCTCAGGAAATAGATTTGTGTGACGTCAGAGCGTAAGTTTGGTGGGAAAAATTTGAAAATATAAATACATGTTCGTGAATAGCGAGTGCATTTATGAATAAAACTAAACCATAGTTTGATTAGTAATATTTCAAAATCTGTATTTGTATTATTATTTTTGTGTAACAATGGCAGAGGCTAAGAAATGGGAGTTTGATTGCCCACAGTTTTATGATTTTTGTAATGGTGTTGAAGACAATACCGTGAACATACATTGTTTAGGTAAGTTTTGAAATAAATTGAACATTTTATATGTAGCACATTAAGAGTCTCGTAGTTATTAAAGGACCTGTTGTTCTCCGAGTTACAACCTCCTATGTTCTTTAGTTTTCTTTCCATATACTCTACTTTATCGTTTGCTATTTATTGTTTTGTTTTTTAATGACAGTTTTACTCTTTCAGATTTCATGACAATTATATCTTCTCATATTACTGAAGCATTTTCTTATTTTTACATTCATTTAATCATTTTTCTTTTCTGAAATTGTCAGTAAATAGGAGGTGAAGTTTTCATATTTCATCTTCTGAAAATGTTAGGCTTAAAAAAGTTTTTGAGACTGGGAATATAAAGCCTGCTATAAAACTGCCTGTGTAGAGGCCGTCAATAGCACAAAAATTTTTGAAACAGTGTACGAACTTTGTGTTAATTTGATTTATGGAATATTTTTTATCTAAATACTCACTTGCTAGTGTTGCAACTAATAGAGTACAAGCAATTTTGCCCGGTTTATTTTATGTTCATTATAAACAGTATTCACTAAATAGTCTAAAAATAAAAGAAATTGAATGCATAATATGCTGTTTGATATCTGATTTGAAAATATAAATTAAGTTACTGTAAGTTGTTACAAGCATGCAAGATATCGAATTTTTTCATATTTATCATCTCTTGTCTGTTACTATTTAATATTCTTTCAATTTATATAAATGTATTGTTTTTTCTAGAAATTAGGAGTTTTTGAAATAAGATGCTTTATAATAATTTTCTGTTTTAGGTGCAGATTCACCAGATTTGGAAAGCAAATTTAATTTAAAGTAGGTTGTTTATTTGTGGCATTCAGCTTTTTAACATACGATACTTTTTATTACAAATAACTGTAAAATTCTATTTTACAACTTCATAGCTTTGAAAGTTGAGCAAAGATAGCTTTTACTTGCAAGTTTCCATAGCTAGGAAAACTTTATTTCCATAGTTATAATTTGTGTTATTGAAAGTGATTTACATCTAAGATATCTCTATTTTAACATAAACGATTCTATATGAGGGGTTATAAACAAAATAGTGCTGACATGTCGTGAAAATTGCTCATATCCAAACAGGATAGGGTTCTGTGAGGTATCGCCATTGGCAATAAAGGCCATAAAACAGTCAGTGTAACTTAAAGAATAATTGATGTGTAGGACATACATTTTAAGAATGAATTAATTTTATAATTCCAAACTTTTAAGCAGACTATTGTGGATCTTTGTTTTGCTGAAGCACAAATATTGTTGGCTAAAATAAAATTACAAAGATAGTAATAAATACAAGGTAGTGTTTGTTTGTGTTAAAGGATAACTTGTTTTATGCTATTATGTAATATACATGCGAGTAGTATTAACATTGTAGCTAATACAAATCTCCATTTTCTCTTAAAAGAACTTAATTCAGAAATATTGATCTGTATTTGAAAGTTCTAATTTATATGAAATACAAAAGATTACACTTCAAAAGATTTTGATACAATTGTTTGTAAATCTAAATTGTTACAGGACTTGATAAAATTGAACTTGTTTCTCCTTCCAGTTAAATCACTTTGTTACATAACATTCTAATGCTTTAAATTTTTGTCAAGTATTAAATCAATATTTTGCTATTATGTTTTAAATTACTTATTTTCAGGTCAAAAAATCTGCTGAAGAATAGATTTACAGCATGGAATAAACTAAGTACTCCAGTTAATAAGTCGCCATTCATCAATGTCAATCGTCAAACCAACACAACGGACTCTGAAAAACTTAATGAAAGGAAGAAACGCTTCTCAAAAAGTGAAGGGTCTGTAAATGTTGTGGGAGCATGTGGTAATGTTTTAAAAAAAGATTCGTACTGTCCTGGCTTTACTCGTAAAAGGAGCATCTCTGATGGTAACATAAGACCAAAGAAGAAATATCCCATTACTCCAAAAAAAGCTCCAGCTACTCCAATGTGCTTAAAGTATGTGTATTATGATTTCTATTTAAAGTGTAAGGAGCAACAGGGGATTTTTCAAAATTCCAGCATAATCCAGTGAAATTTTAAGTATCCTACCCTTAAAGCATTATTAATTTAACCCTTCTAGTACCAGAGACTATTTTTTTTCTTCTTTCAAAAGCAAATAATTTATATTCATAAGTATATTTTCTTAAATATCCATGGATAAAGTATTAAGATTTCTGGGATATGATCAGATATAAAGAAAAGTTTGGTTCATTAAAACTAACTTAAAAATCTAAGTTTTATAATCTGAAAGCTATAAGATCAAAATAATTGGATTGTTAATAGAGTGAAATGGCATTTTATTCACTTATGTATTTTCAAACATTCACTTATGCAAGTTGAATATTTTAGAGATTAGAAGTTTTTCAATATCATTGTCTTGAGCATGCATGATTTTTTAAACTAAAAGATAGTAAAACATGCAGGATAGTTTAGTAACTCTGTTTGTAAAAATGGTGTTCATGCAAAATGCATCTGCTCAATAAAACACAAATCGCTCAAATGTCTATTCATGATAACCTTTTTATGATTATGAACTTGACATTTTAATATCAGTGTAAAGTTTGGTTTATTTATCCAATGATAGAGAATGGAAGAAATTCTGTCAAACAGAATTATGATCACAATTTTAGTAATATTTTCATGGTTATATTATTTTTATTGTGGATGAGAAGTCATAAGTAACCTAATTTTTAGTTTCTTGGTGATATGAGGAGGAGGTTATTGATTTTTTTTTTTTTTTTTTTTTTTCAAAATGGTGAGTTATACCTTTTCAAAGAAGGGCATAATGATAAATGGACAAACTGTTATGAGATCTATTTTGCAGAAAGCACAAAGCTAGGCTTTGCAGTCCACGGGCAATAATTTTTCTGTATGGAAAGTAATCTGGGTCAAAATCTCATTTTTCAATTATGAATTACTTGCTAACTTTTCTTTACGTAAGGAAAATTATTTACTTGCTGAAATCTAAAATCCTGTAAACATGCTTCAGAATTTGAAGGTGGTATAAAATTTCATAAATACGTTCAAAAATTATCAACAATTATGCCAACATTTCAATTAAAATTTTGAAAAAATTACTTTGAGGTGCACATTGCCAACCTTTTAAAATAAATCTGTGTGAATTCTTTAAATTTCTATGATAGCACCAGGCCTGGCAGTGTGCACTGCAGACTGTCAACAAATGCACACATTCTTTTTTTTTTAATTATTATTTTGGATATATCATAATGAACTTTGTTTTTAAAAGTAAAGATTGATTTTGTTGTGTAATTTTATGTTTTATTTTTTTTAAAGCTGTCTCATTCTTTTAATGGGAATTTTTTTACCTTAATCCAAGGGCTTTTTCTGTGTCCTAATTCAAAAGGGGAGGCATTTATGAGTTTATTGTGAAAGCTCTTGAAGAGCATGCTTCTGTTAAATTCTTTAATGTTTAATAAACAAAAATATGAAAAATATTTAATTTGAGCATTTTATTAAAACCAGTGGTAGAACTAACACTGTTTCGTGCCTTTAAGTCGTCTGTGTCTGGAGAGAAAAAATGGTGGGGGCTGTTTTTGACTTTTCTGTTTTTTCTTAATTGCCTTAAGCGGCTCCATTTATATTTTAAGTGAAATAACAGTTTGTTTTCATCCTGATTTCACTGCCATTGTACACATAAAAAATATGTATTTAAAATACAACGGACACAAAATTTATTGATTTCAATACACAATTCACTGAATTCCAAAATGAATACTAACAAAAAAAAAAGCCAAAAAAACTCTGTGTGACAATACGACTGCAGAAAGCAGGTACATTTTGTTGGTGTGAGAAACGAAAGCCTTTCATGTTAAGATATTTTTGTTTCATGGATTTATGTGGAGTTTACGGTACCCACTTGCTTCGTTCCTCATAAGATTGCCAACTGTTTGCTGCCAAGAACGGCAATCAGAGAAATTTGTTTTGGATGCTTTCTAGATGTTTTTAACGAGTGACAAGCACACATCTGCACAAATTTATCTTTTCATCGGTGTTTTGCTTATCAGGCAATATTGTGCCACGTTTCGATTGGAGTGTTTTGTTCAACTCTAAGATGTGATTGGTCGATGAATTTGAATAAAACTTTGTTTGGAATTCTTCGAATTGAATATTGGTTCAGTACTGTGTATGTCATTCTGTGTGTTTCATTTCTCAATGAGCAAAGCTATGAGTATTATGCTATGCTGAAAACGAGGCCGCTGATTTTTTAAAAATTAGAAAAATTTGCCTGGTACACGCTTGAAATGCCGCAGGCATTGCGTGCGGAAATTCTAGTTTTTGGAATTGTTTTAAAAATCTAGATTCCTAACATTCAATGAAAAAGTGAGCTACTAGTTTCCTGCTATGCTGAAAAGCAAAGCCGCTCATGCTTTTTTAAGTTAAAAAAATTTGCCTGGTATACACTTAAAATGCCGCAGACATTGTGTGCTCTATCTCTCGTTTTCAGGTGACGCATGTGCAAGAGAGCAATAAAAACAGCAATGCACATTCAAAACAGTATTTGGTGAAGGCACATGAAATTGCACAAGAAAAATTGGCGAGAAACAGGTGGGTACCCTAAACTCCACATTTACCGTTTCATGTTAAAAGAAAAAGTCTGTATGAAATTATATAGTGTTTTGTTGGGCTTGCTGTATTATTTCGTGTTAACCAATTTTTCATGTTAAGCATTTCGTGTTGAGCATTTTTCACTGTGTTTATATACATTTTCCAGAAGGGAAAAAAATTTTTATTCATAATCGTGAAATTTTTTTCCAGCTGAAAAATGTCTACGAGTAAAGAAAGTTAAAAACTGTGGTACTTTTCCGTTAGCCGTGCGCAAGAGAAAAATCTCCATATAATGTAGAATTCTGCCAAATTTCTTACAACCATTCTCTTGGCGACTTAGCTCGCGTTTGGTTCACAATTGGCGACATTTGTGCCCGGTTAACGGAAAATCGCTTCATGGCGACTTGGCTGTCCACAATTGGAGACATTTGCGCCCGGCTAACGAAAAATCGCTTCACTCTTGCCGACTTGGCTTGCGTTTGGTTCACTTGGCGACATTTGCGCCCAGCTAACAGAAAAATACCAAAACTGTTTTAATCAATCTTTTGAAATATTAAAATTACTGCGTTAAGTATTTTATTTTGAATAACATTTTTGTATATTTCATTTTAAACTGGAAATATTTGACTTTTTTTCTCATAAAATTGAAAATTTATCATGCATTTCACTTTATTTCATAACATGTATCATTAATAATAAAAAAATTTAGTCATCTGAAGATGAATTTTCACATAGGAGAACACTGAAGAAAGACAGAGTTAAGAAGCTAAAAAGTACCGAAGAATTGGAGCTTGAAAAAATTGCACAGCTTCAAAGTCTGACCTTAAAGCATTTGCGGTTGAATGAAATGAATATGAAGAAGCTGAAACTGAAGCCGGTTGGTTCTTTCATGATTTTATTTCTAATACTGAAAGATTGTTATATTTAATTGTCATCAACTGTAGCAAAATACAACTAAGCATTGTTTATGTATTTCTCATTTTATACATCATTTCATCTCTGTCCCTATCCATTCTAATGATAAAGTGCTTTGCTTATACAGGGTTCTCACTGGTCTTGGAAAGTGTTTATTTTAACCTGGCATTTCTAAAAGCCCTTTAGAAGTACTTATTTTTCGTCGGTATTCCTTAGAAAGTGCTTATTTTCCTTTTTAAACAAAATTCTTTTTTCAAACGGCGAAATTTTAAATTCACGATCATCTGATTTCTTTTTCGTGTCAGATCGGCGATCTGGCTAAATCTGACAGACTGGGCAGCTTTTGAAATGATTTTTTACTTCAAGATGCATCAAATGAAAAATTATGGAGAGTAATGAAAATTTTTATGATTTTATCACATGGACAAGCTACAGTAGAATGAGGGTTCAGTGTAAATAAATGATTAGAGGTAGAAAACTTAAAAGAAGGTTCTTGTATTGCTCAGCGGCTCACTTTTGAGAATGCAAATATTTCTAATGATATTTACTCTACAATTGTTTCAAAAGAGATGAGCAGGTTTGTCTTTTTTTCGAGGCAGAAATATTTCCTTCATTTGAAAGAACAACAAAAAAATTGAGAACCAAAAAAATTTGGGAAAGAGTAGGGAAAGAAAAGTAGAAAAAAGATAGTGATATCACAGCAATGGAAAATTCAGTCGAAGAACTGTCTAACAAGGCAGAATCCTCGAAAAGTATTTCCCTTTTTATAAGACCAAATGCACTGTGAAGAGATATTAAAGAAAAAACATCTGAAATTAAGGAATTAGACAGTCAGATTTTTGAAAAAGAAAAATAAATCAATTGAAAAACAGAAATGACTGTATCAGGATTTTAAAAATATTCTTCATTTATTTAATTTCTGAAAATTAAAGCATTTTAATGATTTAAGTTGATTTTGATATTTGTAAAGCCATTTTAATGTGTTTCATTTGTTACAGAGTTAAATTAGTTCAATCATTAAAATTTTAATTGTACCCTCTACTTTTCTTTTGTACAATTTCCGGCTATTTTTTAATAGGACCGAAAACACTCGTGGAAAAAGTTAGACAGTATTAATATTTACACAAAATCTTTCTTTTTTTATGTGTGTGTTAACGTGACTTTCTAATTTACAGTATTCTTAGGTGTAATTAACTTAATTAGTACTGCAATTACAGTATTCTTAAGCCTGCTAAGCTCTAAACAGTAAAAACTGAAAAGAAAATCTTGGAACATTTTAAATAGAAATGAAAATTCTTCATAATTTATTGGTTTTAAAGTATGAAATTTTTGAAAAAAATTTGTTAGAATGTAATAAGTTGTAATATGTTTAAGTCAAGATTTTTTACTATATATATGAGCAACTGTTTGAACTTTGAAGATAGTGGTAAGTTAAATTTTTTTCTCCCCGCTGTGCCTATTTTATTATTTGTTAATATGCGTACATATTACTGACATGCGTGCGTATACATGCTCATATTTTAACTGCTGACATTTTTAAAAATGGGATTGGGCTTATTTTGAAAATTTTTTATTTGGCATTATTTTTTGTATAATTAAAAAAAAAAAAACTTAAATATTGAATTCTTTACTTAGTATTGTTCTTATGAGTTTAACTAAAGTGTAAAAGTATCTCACTAGGTTGAAAGTCAAGTATTAAATTGTGAAGTACGGCTTTTATAATATTTGATTTAAGTCCTTATAAAGTCTTACAAAGTGCTTAGAAGGTGCTTATTTTTAGTTTGAAAAGTCAAGTGGGAACCCTGTATATGACTTAACAGTCTTCCCCCTTTCTAAAATTTACAAATTTTCTACCTCAGTCTTATTTCTCAATTCCTATTATTTTTATTTTAAGATTAAATTTTTTTAAATCAAATGCCAATCTGCATCAACATAAATCGTATAAAATAAGAAATGCATTATTAGTTCTCAATATATCTAATAAAAGTGTAATTTTTCTCACTTTTATGATAAATGTTTAATTTTAAAATTTATTTATTGTTTTTAATACTATGTAATAATATACTAGTACTATTAAAAAGACTTTAAAATCATTACTTTGAAATGAATTTGCATGAGTAGCATTAAATTTGTAATAATCAAAGGTTTTAATAAAAAATTTCGATTATATGTCTTTTCCATTTCTACATTGTTTTACATCAATCCCTAAAAAACTTTTAAATGATGCTTTAGTGTCGTTAATAAGTTTTTTTTATGAATGCCTATTAACTTTTTATTTCATATTAGAAACCAACCACTGTTCCAAAACTAGCTCCTTTCAAAAGTGAGAAAACAGAAAAGTCTGCTCCAGTGAAGAAATTTCAGAAAGGTCAGTCTTTATTTTTTTAATTGATTTAACTCATTAGTATATGAAAACAAATTAGTGTCAAGACTTTGATTTCATCCACACACACACACCCTGGAAAATTTGTTAAATCCTGTAAGTTTTCTGTTAATATTAAATTTCATGATATACAAAATACTGAAAATCAGGATTGTGTTTAATAAAATGCCTTTTCAACAAGAGGTATCTTTGATTATTTTTGTGCATTTTTTACATATTTTTTTTCTGTTTTTCCAAATTTTAACTTTGAAATATATTAATACTGTAATTCATTTATTTTCAAATTTCAGAAAGGTACAGTTTCACTTTTTATAATTTAACCCCTCTTTTGTGAAAATTCATTATTACATGCAGTGATGGTAAAGAAAATAATACACTTTCAATATTGAAATCGTATCACAATTTTTCTACTTCTTACAACATAGCAAAGCTCATAATTTATGTGAATTGTTACCCTTTTTAAATATCTTGAATCTTTCTGTTTACCAATTTACATTAACCCTTTCAATGTTCTGAATTTGCAAATAAAGAATTAATGCCTTAATGGACTATAAATGTATAGTTGCCGAAAAAAAAGAACCACCCAGTATTATTCTGTCATCATTCATCGGAAATTACCAAAATTCAGGAAATAACGTCTACTAAATGATTCCATATCTAAAAATTTCAGAAGGGGTCGTCTGCATATTTATAATTGCACTAACTTTAAAATTTCCAATGGCAACGCCCCTTTTTTTCAATGGATTTCAAAACTGCATCAAAATTTATGCTTGGATACCAGATTTCATCATTCCAGCTCTATTTGTTTTAAAATTTTAAGCAAATAAAATTTTAAGTCTAATGTTAAGGTAAAATTTTGAATTTTTTTGATAACTTGAGATGTAATATAGTTATTGACCTAGAACTTTTTTTCAATGTAATAATATGAAGTAGTATATACATTCTGCACCTATACTTTGATTTTAAAATAGTTTTGAACACAGGAAATAGTTTATTGCATTTGTTGTTTAAAAATTTTTGAGTGGCAACACCCCCAAATTTTAATGATAATTGATTCAGAAGGCTATTTAATAAGCCCATGCAAAATGTCAGCTTATTCGAAAAAGTAGCTTTTAAGTTGCATGAAATTTTCTATTTTCTGTATGAAACGATGCACTTAGTCCATATATTTAAAAAAAGGTAACATATTTCTTTAATTTAATAATGTAATACATGTGGATCAAAATCATGTTTTTTGGTGAGATTTCATTTTTGCAGGATTTTGTAATGCATCTAGTATTTATCGATTGTAAAAAGTGCATTGTAACTTTTAAGATGTTTAAAGAGAAATAAGTTAAAATTCTACCACCGACATTTAGATGCAAGCGGCGAGCGACACTATCTAAATATAGAGATGGCCCCTTTTATATCGTATGCACAAAATGTCAAATATCTTCCAATCTTTTAATGGTCATTTAACCAAAATTGATATATTGGGGGTATTTTGCGATGAGGAATTTATTTGTCATCAAAAATGGGTGTTGCCATTGGAAATTTTAAAGTTAGTACAGTTATGTAGTAGATGTTATTTCTTGAAATTTGGTACCTTTGTTTTAATTTCCGATGAACAATAGCAGAATAATGCTGAGTGTTTTTTTTTTTTTTTTTTCCCCTTCTGCGACTGCACATCGCTGAAATTTTAGTGACCTAACCGCTGCAGACATATGCACACATTCATTGATCTCTGCTTGGTATACTGTACTGAAATATTGGAGACCAAATTAATTTGCAACTTTTTAGAGGAAGAATAAACATTTTGTACTTTTTTTTATTTGGTGCATTTTTCGAATTTAAAGTTTTGAACATTTTCATGCAATGAGATTAGGTTTTTGAGAAATTTTCAGTATTTAATAAGGGCATGCATAAGAGAAACTTAAATATTAGCAGTTAGAGTACCATTATTTTGTTCCCAACTTGTTCCGTCATTTATTTCTGTGCTTACCCTACTTCGAAAAGTATGTAAAAATTTAAAAAAAAAAAAAAAATTGGAACAATAGATATAATCTAAAAAGAATATAAAGCTTTAGTTTTCCATATACTTAATTGAATTGTATCATTTTTTTTACTCTTTTTGCTGTTTTAAAAAATATTAGTAATATAAAATAACTTTTACTGATTTCAGATCTTGAAGAAGTTATAAAGAGGTTGAATAGAAATACAGGGTAAGCTGTAAGACTGCAAAGTTGGAATATTTCTTTCATAAGTTCTTACAACTCTCTCTCGACAGATAATTTTCAAAAGAATTTTCAAAAAATACAGCTCTGATTGTTTATCTAAGGAAATATTTGTGTTAATCTGAAGAATTTTGTTTTAAAAAAACTAATATCATTGTAAAGATTGTTTGGCTTTATTCCTTTTTTAAATATTTGTTAAATATATATAAACTTGTTTTCTGGGATTTTTTTTTTTGTATTATCAAAAGCTGTTTTAACTAGAATCGTCAGAAATATGATGAGTATATGGTAAAAAATTAAGTTTAGTGATGCTTTTAAGTGGAAGGCTTCTTTATAAAAGATTTTTATTATTTTATGTTTGCAAGAAATTCAGAACCTTGTTATTATTGAAAATAGGTTTCTAGATTCGAATCAAACGAAACGTTCAGAAAGACTGGGAGCAGTTTCGAGTGTGTCTGATGTAGATCCTGTAGGTTCTTCTCGTACCTTGCAACCATCTGTTTCTGGTCTGCTGAGTGAAGTTCAAATGGTTGTAGATGATAAGGACATAATAAATGAGGTAAACTGGTTTAATTTTGTTACAAGTTGCATCTCTAGGCTTTTAAATTTCATACATAGTATATGAATCTAATTCTGATAACACCTGCTTGGCCAATGCTGGCCCTTGTGCCATAAAAAATCAATCTGATAACACCTGAAACTCTTAAAGTTTTCATATTTAAATAAGGATCTTGAAAGTTTAATTCTTGTATTTTTTAGTAACTCTTATTACTCTACCCAAAGGTGATTGTGTTTCAGATTTTTTATTTTCTCATCTGGTATTTCTGGATTTTTTCAGAGATTCACTATTTATCTCAAATTTTGTGTAAGAACAAATACAGTCGGACCTCTATTTAACGAAGTCGCTAAATCCTGAAAAAAAGTTTGTTATATGGAAAATAGGTTAAATAGAGATTCACCTTTTAAAATACTTTAAACTACACAAAACAGATTTTAAATTCATAAACACTAAATATTTAAAAAAGTAATTAATCACACTTTTATTTTGTAGATTAATATCTATTTGTTTTATATATTTTACCCATCAAAAAAAAAATCTGCAAGGGAAACAAGAATAAAACAAAACATTGTCTGGGAATACACTGTATTTTCAATTAAAAAAATAATTTTATATTAAAATTAATGAATTTTAGCATTTCATCATACGAGGGTTTGTTGATTTCTGCATCATGATCGTTTCCATCTTCGTCTTCATCTCATTTCATTGCTGTATTGTTTTTATTTTTCACACTGTCCACTTCAAAACTGCCTCATCCACATCTTTATAGACATATGCTTTTAAATGTTTTGAACAAGAATTCGATGAATTATAATTTTGTATCTTATCACGATTTTTTTATTATGGTTGATAAGCTGTTTAGAGGAATACCAAATTTTAAAGCAGTATCCTTTTTTTCCACGCCTTTATACACCTCATGAACAATTAAATTTTTTTTCTCGGATGCTCAAGCACTTTCACTTTGACATTTTCCAGCTTCAAGGTCATTGATCACCATAAAATGTATTAAAAGAAAGAATAAGTTTGAAATGTTTAGAAATATTTTGAGAAATAGGGGGAAAAAATATTGGATCACAAGAAAAAGTTCGTTAAACAGAGAATGCACTTCGCTATTTGGAGGTTATTTTACGAAGAAATTCGCAAAATGTTCTTGGTTCCTAGAAAAAGTTCGCAAAATAGAGAAATTCACAAAATAGAGGTTCGTTAAATAGAGGTCCGACTGTATATCATTAAGATATTGTAAAAATGT
Source organism: Araneus ventricosus (assembly GCA_013235015.1). NCBI lineage: Eukaryota > Metazoa > Arthropoda > Arachnida > Araneae > Araneidae > Araneus > Araneus ventricosus. Next base: position 19,608 of record BGPR01012981.1, on the reverse strand, counting down.
AAAACTTTTAGATTATCTCAAGTTTGATGAAGTAACTGAGCTTATTGTCTGAGAAAATTAGTGAAACTCCCATCATTTTGTTCAAATATGTGTGTGTGTGTATCACCTCAACATTTTGAATTATTCAAAATTATGTCAGATTTTTACACCATGCTAGTTTTCAGGACTTTTGAAATATATTCATAACCACCCCTGTTTGCCTTTAATTTCTGTTATTTTATTCTTTATTTCTACTCAATAAATTTGTAATTTTCAGAAAATATTTCAAATGTATTTAAGCATTATGAATTATTTACTCATTTTCAATTGGCATTCTTTTCATCTTCATAACCTTCTGATATCTATATTCTAACTGCTTGATACTTATCATATTTTCAAAATATTATTTGAGAGTTTGTAACATTTTTGTTCTTTAGCTTAGCTTCAAGAAATACCCAGCTCACTCTGGATTGTTCTTTCATCAGAATAATTCAAAGACGGCTGCTCTTAAACCCTTTAACTTCCATGATAGGCCAGAAGTTCTTTCAAAAAGTACTGTAAAAGTAAACAAAGAAAATATGCAGTTGACCAAGGTAATTTAATTTCACCTGAATGCCTTTTTTTCCCGCTTAAACTCTTTACTGTCTTGAAAATTTTGCTAACTGATCAATTTACATTTTTACTTAATTTAAAATTTCTTTGTATGAAATGCTTTCTGTCTTTCAGCAAGCAAATAGAATGGATAAACTTTGTTTCATCTTGGTTCTTATGCAACCATTTCTGTATGTATATAACACAAAAATGGCTGCATAAGAATTGAGTTGAAAGCTTAAAATCCATCTACTATTTCTTAATAAGGTTTAACTCAATGACAACTTTAAATTTTTAGCTAAAATTCGCGTGAATTTTTGAATAAGATCATTGCATTAATATAAGTGCCATAAGATTTACTATGCATTTGCTTCTTCATTTTGAGGAGGAATGCAAGTGTACCATTTTTGTAGGTGCACAATGAACTAAAGTGTTTTTAAATTAATTTTAAATAGAGAATTTTGGGGAAAGAAAACACTTCTGAAAAATTTTTGAAGCCATTTAAAACAAATCTGAATTGAAACTATTTCTCAAAATTATTTAAAAGATATTCCAAAGGGAAAAAGAATTAGCAACTTTTTCTAAATAAAACTGCAAAATATTTAAACATCCTACATTGGATATATTTTGTCTGCTATTATTTTTAAAAGAGTTTCTACTTAATCTTAACCCATTAATGCCTAATTTAATTTAAAGCATAGAATTCAATAAAAATCCTTTTGAATTATTCATATGTTTAAAGTATCAAAATTAAAATAACTGTTTAGGGTAAAATTTCATTCCTATTCATGGATGAGATTCTTCCGCTTTTTTGTTATTTTGAAGAAATTCCGCTTTTTTTGTCTTTTTTTTCTCTCAAAATTCCGTTTATTTTTTTTATTTATTTATTTTTTAATAAACCCGCAAAAATTTGCTTTTTCTTCTGAAAATTCCGCTTTCACACAAAGAAAAGAAACCTTCCTATCTTCCGTTTTCGAAAGAAAATTCTGGGAAAATATGCCCGACCGTGCGGCTTAACTCCACCGGCTAGGAAACTAGCTCATTCATCTTCTACTGACGAATTAACATTATATCGGCAAGCTCTACAAGGATGAACATTCCAACATTCAAAGTATTAAATACCACCTTTTTGCAGAAAACAAAACCTCTGTGGCATATTTTGCAAAAAAAAAAAAAATTTGCATGAACATGTTGAAAAAAAAATTAGTTGGAAACTTAAGGTTATCTTGTAGGGCGTACCAAGATGAAGAAATAAAAAAAATGTAAGAAGAACAAATAAATAAACTACATAAAAAAAAAAGAAACTCCTGTCAAAAGAGGCCTGTCCCATGTCCATTCAACCGGTTCAGTTGTTGTAATGGCTTCAGGTACGGGGACATGGGGCGGCGTTCTGTCAAAAGAGGCAGCTAAAAAGCTGTGTGCAAATGCAACAAAAAAGCAGAGAATAAGACATAAATAAAAAAAATAAAATATGATTTACTTAGGCATTCTAGAGATGGTGTAGTCCTGACAGCTATGCCAGTAATTAAACAGAGAGATACTAATGAAGACTGTGCAAAAACTTTAGCCTCTACTTAAAATAAACTCGCAGAGGATGCAAGCACATCCTTTATTGAAGAAAAATCTGTCAAAGATAGGAGGCCTCCAAAACAAGGGTTGAAGCATGTTAATGGAGATCTGTTACCAACAAAAGCCACACAATTAAAAAAACGGAAGAAAACCACTTCTTTAACAATTAAGGAAATCTTTCAAATAGCAATAATGCTAAATGAATCTGTCATTGTAACTGTACAATATCTCGATCCCTCATGCTTTATAAGGTGCAAAATAATTGTGCTGTTACTTTTGCAAAAATTTATAAAAATAAAAGAAATAAAACAGAAATCAGTATATGATACATTATTATAATTTATAAAGAGCTAATACACTTTACACAATTGCATGAAGCAAAAGAAATTATTTGTCCTTATTTTTATTTATTTTTTGAGCTAACTTTTATCAAAAGGCTATTAAATACAATTCTTCTCAGACTTCTGTAGGGTGTATGTTGAATCGCAGTGATGTACAAGTGGTAAATGTTTTAATGTCTAATTTTGTATTTTTTGATGCACCTGATGATGTGTTAAACTTGTTTGTTAACTTTTAATGTGAATGATTTAATAATAATTTAATATTCTTTTTCTTATTTATACATACTGAATTATAAATAATTAAGCTATTAATAATTATAGTGTAATATTTCATCATATTGCGTGTTCTGATGTTTTACTTCTTAAAACATTTTTCACGTATAAATTATGTTACAAATGTTTTGCTCGCATATGATTTCAGTCTTTTTGCTTTTTTGCCAATCTCATCCTTGTTCCTATTACTAGATTCTAAGATAATTACTGTTTTATGCATAGGATGCTGAGTACTTATGGGAGTTTAAAAAAAAATAGGATTTTCCTACAAGTCTTTCATATGCATGTCTACACACTTTACCCTATTCATCATTTTTGATTATTTTAAAGAAATTTTTTGATGATTAAAACAAAATGTAAAGATAATTGACAAAAAAAGATTTATATTGAGCCAAAAAATATTTATTTGTACCATTTAAAAGTGTAAGTTACATACAGTTATGTATGATATTTGGAAAAAATAATTTGTGTATACATTGCGTTTTGTATAAAATGCAAGATGTTTTTCCCTGACCTTACTGAAATCTGCAAATTTTTTATTTGTCCTTCGCCAATTATATGACATTCAGATCTAGTCTTACATTACTTATTGTTTGATGTTAGTGTTGGCATTGGTCTTCCAATACTTCTCCGTGTATTTTTACTAGTTTTGTGGTACACTTGGCTATGAATGTATCGCCTTGTATGTCTTTCATACTTTTTTCTCTCATTGTTTATCATATTATAAGCAACATATGCATTTTTAGCTGCCATATCTATCATGCATGTGAAAATCTGCTTCTGGCAAGGGAATGTCGAAATATATAAGACAGAATGTCTTAGAAATTTTCTAAAAGTATGAAACCCTACAAAATAATTAAAGCTTTCTCAATCTTAAATTTTGATAGGTTGTCTTCATTTTTAAAGTTATATTTTAAACTTTTTTCTGCCAGTTAGTTTAGATTTATTTTTAGGATTTTTTGCTACATTCTTCACAATTTAGCAGGACTATGCTTTTATTTATTTATTTTTTCATTTTTAATCTCCATTAATAATAATTATTTATGTTACTGTAGGAATTGATTTATTTGCTTTTTATCATTTCTAACATGAACATCTACATTTTCATCAGGTAAAAAGGTTTTTACATTGTCATTAATATCCTTAACCCAGAAGGGTCACCTGTTTCGGTATCATAAAACTTTCTTTGTCAGTCAACTCATCAATTGCAGGCAGCAAAGCAACAATTTGTGGGCAAATTTAAATGAAAAATAGATATTCCAAAGCTTCTGAAGTTTTGAAAAATAATTTGTTGAAACATTTTGGAACAACTAAAAAGGGAAGAAATTGAACTAACTTATCATAAACAACCATTAGATTTATTGTCCTATTTATATGACAGAAGTTGCAAGCATAGTTTTTTTGTAGAAAGCTGCTCATTTTTAAAAATATTTTTATAGATATCTATTAAAGGGTTTTTTAAATATACTAAAATATTTCTAAAAAATATTAGTTTCAAATTTTTTGCATTAGTCAAAAATGAACCAAAGGGAAAATTTACTTCAAAACGACAATGCTTTCATTTCAAAATCTGGATAAAGGGTATATGCCACTTGGGAGCCTGTCTATATGTTTCGACTTGTTTGGCAGCACACAAAAAAAAATAAACAATAGGAATGTGATGGGTTTAGCAACAGAAGTGAAATGAAACTGTCTATGAATGGGATACAAGGTACTAAACAGGTTAATTGCCATTTAAATTTTCTTGACATTTTGAAAAATGCTGTAGGCTTGTTTATGCTATGCAAGCTGACAATTTATTTATCAAAACTTCACTGCTTTTTGAAAAACTGTCTTTTATTTAATTCCTCATTCATATTTATATAATATTACATTATTTTTGTAAAAAAATTTTAAAACTCAGAAAAAAGAACCTATCAATCTTTTCAAATGTGTTACAGATCTAAAAATCATTTTAGTGAATTAAGATTTGAATAATTTAATAAGCTTAATTGTGGCAGAACTATCCAATTTTTATTGCATTAAACATAGCTCAGCTTACCATTATTCTGCCTATCCCATTAACAGAGATACGATTAGCGATTTATTTCAGATTTGGAACAACTTGGATTGTCTGTCCAGCTGCTTAAAAATTAGATGTTGATTAAGCAATTATTGATTCAATGCAACATTAGCTTTGTCAAATTTGTTTTATCTTCTGTTATTTTTAAAAATGAAGCTATGCAGCCTTTTTACTATTTATCTAGTTTCTAAAAAAACAATAACATTTTTCATTAATATCAAACAGCATATATTTGTATATTTCTAAGCTGATGTCTTATTTCTTAACAGATTAAAACTATTGAGTTACTAATTTTTCCCAGTAATGCAAGTACTTCTTATCTTTATAAATGTTAAAAGAATTTTCATCACATACAGTTTTTGTTGTTTCAAAATTGCATTATGGATCTCTTTATTCATTTTAATATCCTTTTCTTTTTTCCCCCTGCTCTTTTAGGCCCAATTTTCACATTCCTTTCACACATCTCGTATCAAAAATCGAAATGATAAAGAAAATAATTTTTGTATGAAGGTTCTCAAGAGTGATGCAGGCATCATAAAGAAATCTTTTAAAGTAAGTTATATTTTCAATTCATCAAATTTTTCCTTTGAATTTTATTAAAATCAACCGAGAATTATCGGAAGTTGTATTGGCGCAGAAATCTCTTTGTTTGAATATGAACAGAATTTTAAAATTCAATCAAAGATAGCAAGAGGTCATATTTGGAAAACAGTTGAGGGTTTTAATTCGCAAATTATTAAATAATATGCTTAATAATAGGGCATTGCTGTTTTAATAATCCATTCTGCCTCTCTTGAGTTTTTAATGCTTTTGTTGTGCTCTCATTTATGAACTGCTAGCTGCCTTTGGAGGCCAACTGGTTCTCCGGAACTATTGCATGCAAAAAGTTTCAGTAAAATCTTTTATACATAACTTAGCCTTAATGGTTTCCCCAGCAAAATATTTTTTAATTTCAAATTTTGATAGAGATATATCTCGTACTATTCAAGGAGCCTTACACCTGTTCTGTCGATTGTGCTATACACTTGTCCAGTTGTCTCTGTTATATAATCTAATCTGAAATGGTAAACATGCTCATCTATGATATAAAGTATAGAAAATACATGTGTCTGTCTGTCACAAGAACTCCTCCTAAACAGTGAACAGTAGAGACATGAAATTTGCATGTGCCATGCTGTTGTCCATCTCCAAGTCAACTGTGCTATTTTCAACTTTCGAACTTAATTCTTAAGATATTTAATTAAATAAAGAAAATTAAACCAAATATTGATATTTTTGCTCTGTTTTTCACCAATAACTTTTGAAATTATTTAACTAGGTATTCATTTAGGTAATTCATGAAATATCTTTGAGAATTTTTATTTAACTATTCAATAAAAAAATTTAGTTTATTGTATTTAGAAAGCAAAACTTCAAGCTAAAAGAACGATAATATATTTTTATACATCCAATTATATTACAGAGAAGAGCAGTAATTTTTAGAAATGTGCACATTATGAAAAAAAATTTCATCATTGCTTACTTTTGAAGTTAAACCTTATTTGTAATTATCAAAAAGCTATAAAAAATAATCAACCATTTTTATTAAAACCATGCTTTAAAAAAGAAGACTACTCAATATTAAAAAAAAAAAAAAAAAAAAAAACCTACATAAATTGTTTAAAAACAAAGGTTTTTTCCAACCCAGAATAAAATATTTTAGTAACAATGAAAACGATTTGAATTTCATTATGACAATGCAAATTGTTATAAAATATACCAAGAATATTTTTAAAAATTTATTAAGATTAGAGGAAACAATTGTGCTGCAACTAAATTGGTATCATAGAAAAGATAGTTTTGTGAATTTTCAGATGGTGTAAAAATAATTTTTGTGGTATTTTCAGAAGTTATCATGGAAAAATGCCAAAATTTTTCTTAACTTTTAATTAATTCTAATTAAAACTTCAAGAAGATTGCTCCAAGATACACATCTCCACTCTTCAAAGTATATTTGTGCAGAACTTCATAGTTCTAGGACCAGCAGTCTGCTCTGTAGAGTACCAATGCACAGATACACACATTCTTCTTTATTGGTAGTACATATATATATGCAGTGTGCATTTTATTAACTAAAAAAAAAACTGATATTGAGATTTTAATAAGTTTTGGCATTTTTAGACCCCCCCCGAGTTGAAAGAGGAAGAAGCCTAACATTTTTTAAATTATATCTATCCATGTATATGTGAAAATGATTGCTCAAAATATGATAAGCTAAGTGAATGAAAATTGATTCTTAAAAAGTTGTAAGCTAGTATTGAATTTTAGATCAAATCAGTATATTGATTAGTGTATTTGGGTAATTTTTCTAAATCATGCTTGCTTTTCTTCGCTGTAATATGAATCCAAACTAGGAAAAAACACCATAATTACCAGACTGGTTTAACGTGTTTCTTGCTATTTCTGACTGAATAAGTATATTTACATTTTCAGTTGTGTTTATTTGCGTTCAAGTTATATATCTAATTTTAAAAATTGTAGAAATCAAAGTTGGATTAGAATTTTTTAATCAAACTGACATCATTAACTAAAATATTTATTTAATTTTAAGATGGCATAAAAATATATATTCTTTGTATAGCAGTTCCTAAAATTATCGTTTGAAAAATTACATAATCAAAAAAAGTGAGAAACTGCAAGTGGAAAAGGCAATTTTTAATACTTTTTTGCAATATTTTTATTGATATCAATCAAGAGCATTTAGTTGCATAATATATAGACATAATCATCGCTGTCTGTCCAAGGGACATTCTCGTGTTGAAATATACAAGAAAGTTGAGGGATGAACACGCCTAATTATTTTATCTTATGAGAATAATAATAATATAATCTATTATTCTGAATATAATCTAATTTACATGAAATTCCCATGCTATAGGTTAGAGAATTATAAGCAACCTATCCTGCCCATTATATTATCTTTGATCATTTTTATAGCTTAATTTTGAATGTTGTTAAAATTAAAGACAAGCATTAATTATCTAGACTAAGATGTTTGCTGAAACAGTCGGGTTTCATTTGAAAGCAAATTTATTTATGAAAGTAACTGAAATATAAAATTTATGCCATTGTAATTCTTTTTTTTTTTTTTTTTTTACAGTTTTGATGAGTCTTTGCCTGACCAGTATTCATGCAAATTATATATAAGAACTCTTGAGTTTGCATCATTTTTATTAGGCCTTTCCTATTTTATCAATCTTTGGTTTTGTGCTTGTAATATTTGTATTTTATATATTTTTTCACTTTGTAGAAATGCTTTTAATAAAAGAAAATAGAGAAATAAATATTTATTTACATTTCTGCCCTTCATGTAATTCTAAATATAATTCTTACTGTCCTATATATGTGGAAAATAATCTCAATCATATTTTAGAATGCATTTCCGTAATGAAAATATCAATTTTTGATGATTTAATCTACGTAATTTTCATAATCTTTAATTACTATTTCGAAATCAGTGGGTTTGTTACTGAAATTGGATTTAATGAATGAAATTAAGTAATATCTATATTATTAAATGATAAATTTGTATTTTGAAACTTACATAAAGGAGTTGTAGACATATATATTGCTAAATGATAGCTGGTATTTTATGTTGATTTGAACATAAGCATATAAATGAAGGTTTTAAAGCAATACATTATTGTGTAAACTTATTGCATTTCAATACTTTGGGTCAAGGGTAAACTGCATGTCTTAAATAATTTGACAACTTTTCTTTTTAATCATTTAGTTTTTTTCATTATCATTTAACTAATAATTGTATGAAGTTAAATATACATTTGTGTAAGTGTAAAGACAAAAAAGGTTTCTAAAAAAAAAGACATTTAAGTTCAAAATATGTTCTACAATAGTCTAAAAGATTAAATCAAGATTTGTGTGATATTATTCAACATGTATTTAAAGTCACATTGTATGTGCTTATTGCTCACAGAATTCATTTGTTTTGAACTGTTTATCATTGAAATTAAATTATAGTTTAAAGCATTAAAATCATAGGAAAGAAATTATAGGAATCAATAGGAAAGAACATATAATAGAAAAAGTTTGAAGTTGCCCTGACAGCCACTCTCTTTTATGCTATCATACTAATTACAGAGATGATTTCAATGTGCAGTCCATATTTCTGTATATTGGTTACCAATCTATTAAACATATAAAATATCAAAATGACTTCTTCTAATGAAGATGTATGCCTAAACTTTGGTGGGAAATCCGAAAATGTTTATTAACAACTAGAAGATTTGTGCCCATCTAAAACGGGCTTTTAGCTTGCCAACAATATCTCAAACCTGATTGTTACAGATTTATTAAGGAAAAATGAAAATCTCATGCACATTGCCAGAGTGTTTAAGAAATAAAAAAAAAGCATGAAAAACATAAATGATGAATCAATTCACACTAACTTTCGTTTCGCAAGATATATAAATATTCAATTCCAAAATTATGAAAAAAGAAATAACCTTTTTAACTGAAACAAAAGTAAAGATCTCCCAGAAGTGGAAATATAAATTAATTCTAAAGGAGTTCCTCCTCAATGAATCAACATAAAATAAAAAAGAAAATAAACTGCTGAACTTAGCTATAAAAAAAAATTGTGTTATAACTCAGAAGCCAAACAGTATACTATGGTGTGTATATTAATTTGTAGACAGAGTGCTTAAAAAATAAAAAGTATGAAAAACAGAACTGATGAAACAATAACCATAATTCAACAAAAAGATATTCGATAAGTGGAAAAATAAATTAATTCTAGAATTAACATCTATTTAATATTAACAGTTCCGATCAGCATAAAAAAAAAACAGGAAACTGCTTAATATAAAGCTGCCTGGGTTTTTTGTTGCCTACATTCCTGAGCGTTAACGATTTTGTTGGCCTTTTCTATAAGAGGTTTTTTAAATTTTTCGGAAACACCTTTCGTCTGCAAATAATTCATATCGTGCAAGGTGAAATATTGTGCTTCCATGTTTTAACGAATTAAATTGAAAAAAATCGTTCTTGTACTCTTTTAGCTGTTTTATTCTTCAAAGTATATTTTTGGCAACATTTTGTTCATTCTAGAGATTTTTAGGTTTATATTTTTAATCAGCAATGCCTGGCATAATTTTGTTTAGTATAATTGTACATTGTAAAGTTGTATTGATTATTCTATGGTATATTGATTATAAGAAATGTTTTTTTTTTTTTTTGCAAACTTCTCACATTTTTATTCAAACCATACTGTTATAAGGTAATAAAAAGGTTAGATTTGAAAGTTTTAATTCAACAAGAAAGGATTCAAAGAAGATTTACATTTATTGGGAAAAATTAGTGACAATATTTGTAAAAGAAAGAGGGGGAGGCATATGAAAAAATTTGGGTCCCAAGCAACACCAAGTTATCAGCTAATTATTGATATCCCATGCTGTGAAACTAAATTTAAAATGATAGATTTGTTTAATACTTTTTATATCCCTAACACTTGTTGAAATGTATACTGCATCATTCACCTATGAAGCAAACAATCATATCTTGCTATGCACTGTCAACTTGAGTTGCGCCTGATTAGTTGAAATGAGTGTCCTTTTAGGCTATGGGGGAAGGAGATTGTATAACGGAAGTTGAAAATATGCAAAATAAATGTAAATTTTTTTTTTTTTTAAATTCTCAAGGTTGCTTCCTGAGTTGGAGTCTGTCAGTATATAGTGTCTCAAACAAACTTCAAGGCTAGATCAGAAACATGGGGACTACAAGGCATTTTTTGTCAATGAATTAAAGAAGATACACTAGATAAAATGTACAAGACAGATTTAATGGAATACTAATTTATAATAGCACAACAACCCAGTTACATAATGGCAAGTAGGAGCCATTAGCAATACATGCTATTATATCTCCATGCTGTAAATTTTTATCCTATTAAATCTGTGTTGTACATTTTATTTGGTGTATTCTTATCTTAATTTACTGACTAAGACCCCCTTCTGTTGCAGCTGAACTTTGCATTTCCGACCCCATTACTTTATTGAAAAAATGACTTGTTTCTGTATGCCTGACGTACCCTTAAAGTTTGTAAATGACCTTTTGGGACACCCTGTGTGGAATCTTAAATGCAAATAGTTTTAAAATTTATAAATGAAATTAAGTTTGTTGGAACAAAGAATTGCTTCTTTTGGTTGTCTTGAACAAAATGAAGGTAACAGAGTATAAAATCTCAATTATTAAGGTGTCCAACTTTTAACCTCCAACAAAAGGACACGAATAAATTGAAGATAAAATATATCATAAAAAAGAAACATTTAATTAATTGCAACAATAATACAGAATACCCCATAATATGATAAATGCATAATAAAAACATTATTTATTGTACACTTTTCGAGGAAGGAGAGAACTTGCAAAAGGAGGATGGTTGATCACCTTACAATTATGACCTGATAAAATTAAGCTCCTGTTATGAACTTCAAGAATTCTACATTTAAAAATAGAATTAAACGTTTTTTATTCCAAGTTTAGGAATATTCCAAGGTGTTGTCTGCTTTGGTATAAAGTAAAAGGTTCTGCCTCCTTGTTATATTGATATTAGGTATAGCAATATATACGGTAGAACCTAGGCGTAAAATATTGTCGACCTAGAGAAAAATATTGTTCAGACAAGCACGTCTAAGAGGTTGAGTATTTGTGCTGTTGATGTTTATGTGCATGTACAATAATGCTAATTTTATTGCACTTATTGATTCATCTTACAAATGCTCTAAAATGAAATTGTATTTTATTTAAAATTACTTAAACTTTTTAAGAACTTTAAAGATTGAAAATTTGAATTAACATTTTTACTTATAAAGTGTCATAAAGGGAGATGTAAGCATAATTTAATTTCATAATAATGTCTATATTTTATGTAATGTCTTCAAAATGGCACAGTGTTTAAGTCACCTTCTTAGGAATTGAGGCTTTACCACTCAAAAACCCTCATGCTCATTCATCACTCATCTGATCTCCCAGGTTTCTGGTTCCTGTCCTCAATTCCACTGTTACTATAAACTCTGGACCATGGGGGGTGTTGTTTTCCAAGGAAAAAAAATCTTTATTGTACCTGATAAGATAAAAGAGGCAAAATTGGTATAGACAGTAATTTAAAAAAGATTATCCTTGTAGGCAGAAAATATGTTTGAATAAATAGAATTCACTTGCAAAGAAAATATCCGTATACAAGGTTTTCATTGTATTAATAAAATTATAAAAATATTTAAAATTAATATGGTAATTAAACATAAAATCAATTTATACTATAATAAAATTTAAATGTTATGTGCTAATTTAGAATATATTCCTTCATTATCAATAATCTCATATGTTATATGAATTATTGATTTTTTATGAGCTATTTAAGTAGTGTTTACATTGTATAATCAATGCACAAATAACACTATTTGAATACTTCAATAGGTTTTATGAAAATAAAAAGTCTCGGTTGTCATATACCAATTGCAGAAACATCAAACCTAAAGAATGAAAACTTTCCATAAACACCTAAATTTCCATTAATGCATAATTAAGGTTAAGATCCTAAAGACAGCAATATGCTGTCCGAAAAGGGAGATGGCTTTTTCTTTAACCTTCCTATTCAAATGAGTTTCTGATCAACCCTTAGAAATAGGTACAACATGTTCTCTCGCTTAGCTATTTTTATATGTTTAGAAATGCAAACTCAACATAAAAAACTTATACTTATTCACTAGGTCGCCGATAAAAAGATATAGAAAAAGAATTTTTTACCCAAAGTTAAGTTTTCCCTTTCCTTATCTGCAATGCCTCAATGATATTTTTTTTACTTCTCGAGAATAAATGAGCCCTTATACTGAGGGTATAATTATATATGTAATTATTTTTTTCAAGTATCAAAGGGTCACTATTAATGCTAAATAATATATATCTAGATTCAGGAAAAGCATTTTCAGTCTTGCTTTATAAAACTTACTATTGATTTTTTCTCCTCAAATAACATTGTGTAACTAACAACTATTGTGATCGGTGATGTTTTAGCTTCTCCTAATCCTTTATTTTCTAATTAAAAACAGAACATTTTTACATTATTTGATATTGCCTTTTGTCTAAAATTAATTTCAAATAATAATAATGGCTTTCTCTCATTTAATTTTCTAAGGTAATTTGTAGAAAAGGTATACATCAAGCAAGGAAGTTAAGAAAATGTGTATGACAGAAAAATATGCTGTCAGTATTTTATAATATATCCTCTGTACTAAATTTCAGCTAATATTACAGAATGCAAAGGTTTTGTATGACCTGCAAAATGCTGTGCAGTTGTAATGAAGAAAAGAAACAATGCAGTTTTAACAATAAGATTCAATGTAGTACAAATATTGCATTTAGAACGGTATTCAGAAAATAAAATTGAAAGAAATGAGAAAATAAAAATCCAACCTATATATTGCTCAGTAGGTTTGGTATGATATGAAAGCATTGTTGTATATAAAGTATAAATAAAATATCCTACTTAGCACACATATCATGAAAACTTTTTTTCCCCTCTCTTTGTCCTTTTCTAGAGAAGTTTATTTGAAATTTAAGAGATTTATATTATTTGTAAAATATTTAGCATTCTGAAAGACTGCAAAGCCATAGATTTCTAATTCATAATCGCAAATACACGGATGTAACAATATTCTTTCTGGAGACTCAAAAATCCGTTCTCTTCAGGATCTGAAGATAATAATAGTTACAACTACCTATTTATACCCGTAAAGCCAACCATTCACGACCACTCCACACATGAAAAACCGTCCACTGAAAGTCAATTCCACTCCAAATGGCGAAGAGTGATGGAAATCGGGAAGGGTTGAATGTTTGATATTTCACGCCACGCTAAATCTGACTGGTTTCCACAGTCATAAGTTTTGGCGTGGAATGGTCATGAGTAACTGGCTTAATGGTTTCTAGCATTATTCTTTCAACTTAACCCCTTTGTTGGCGTCACATGTCATGCGATGAAGAGAAAAATTGCATCCTTAAAAGTGAATTCGTTGCTACTTGCACGTCTTGTTATATTCTGCGATTATTTTTTGTATTTCTGAATATTGCTAAGAAATAGCGCTACTTTTTTCATGTTTTCGCAGTAAGATTTCCCGCCTTGAATGTTAAACATAATCATTTTGTTGGAGATTCGGAAAAAAAATCTGACAAAGAAAGGGTTAATTGGAAAGACCTGATATAAAGATCTTGCTACAATGACACTGAATATTCTGTAGCATGATTAACTTTTAAATGCCCGATATTTAAAAAAATTTTAAAATGTTTTTTGACTTTCATTTCTTGAATAAAACATCTAAAAAATGCTTTCAAAAATCATATATTTTATTTTAAGTTTGATTTACGGCTTAAAACCAGTTTGTTGCCAATCGGCAACACTGAGAGAAAAACTTGATAAAATTCTCTAACGTTGAACACAGGTGAGAACTGATAATGAGGATAAAGGATTTCTTTCCATATTAAAAATTAACAAATGGTATTGTCAAACATACAAACATAGCAAAAAATATGCAGCCGCAAGTGAAAAACATCAATTTATTTTTTTCTCAATATTTTAGAAGACAAAATTGGGTATATGTTGCTTAAAGGCAACAACACGGGGCATTTAAGGGTTTCTCAGACTAATGGCACAAAAAGTTTCACTACATCATCCTCTTTTAGATTTTACATTCAGATAATTTTTGAATATAAATATAGCTCAGGATATAATTCTGTCTGAAAGTAATTCTTTAAAATTCGCTGGAAAACTTATTTAGGCATAACTTTCGTCTTGCTTTCCCCGTATCATTCGAGCCAGGGAGGGTCTTTCCGCTCAACTACACTATTCCACATTAAACGTTTCGAATTAAACAAAGTTATTCTATCTGTAGGAAAGGGTTAAAATACCCGATTAATGGTTGGCTATTGTATACTCATCACAACACAACGTTTTATTGCCTATAATTTTCGCGTTAGGTACTTTTATGTTTGATGAAAATGATTCCTGGTTTTCTTTCTGTTAACAGCAACTCTAAATAATCGATTCACTTTTTCGAGACGGCTATATATATTTTGCGCTGCCTAATTGGAATTTTCGATGAATTTCTTTTCTCTCCTCACATTCCAAACTAAAAGGCGGGAAATTTAGTTTTATTATAAACCCTTCTCGTGTGATTCAGAGCTGAGGAGGTCACTTGATTCATTGCTAAGGAAAAGTTTTTTAGTTTTCCTTTGGTTCGTAAGTTGAAGATTTAAAAACGGTTGTTTTCAAGCAAGCCAAAGCTAATGTTTTATAGCTAATGCAATACTTGGTTGTGTTGTTGTCGGATGTTCGAGAAATTCGTAAGACAAAAACATAGCTTTTCATTCATTTCCGAAAGTTGTTCATTCATTCCAATGTTCGGAAAATTTGGATTTATAGATGTAAAAGAAAAGATCTCTTTAATCATGCAAATGCTTAAATTTTCTCTCAGTACTTCAGCGAGAGCGACTATCATCGCGATTTAAAGTTTGAATTGCTTGGTTTCCCTGCAAATAATAATAGTACTGAAACCAAAAGCAGTTTCAACATTATTTTTGTTATTAAATAAAATGGTAAATCAAAAAGTTAATCAGTTACAGAGGAACACTCTAAACTAGAGTAGGACAATTCTATAGAAATGATTTCTCTTATTGTTTGAAAACGAGCTTTGGAAATTATTTAAGTGAACGCCATCAAAGTGGATATATTATAATCAAAGGTATTTAAGTTTTGTTATTATTTATTCTGTTTAAAACATTAAAGTAGCGATTAGGCAACCGTTTATTACTATTATAGCAAATATTGATTATTGCATTTGCTCGAGAGATATTATATAAAATACTAGAAAATCACTCGTCATGGTATGACGGGTGCAAATTGCCTCATCATTCGAGAGATTTCCCGTCAAATATGACGTGTTTAAATATATATACGCGAGAGAAATGTTTAACATTGATTGAAAACAAATAAAATAAACATATGTATTATGACAGGAAATATTTTTTGTTATTTACATATTATTTACGAGGCCTAGTGGTAAGGTCTCGACCCCGGAACCGGAGGATCGCAGATTCGAAATCCGATTCCACCGAAGATCCGCCGTGTATGGGCTGCACGCTAAATCATTTGCTGGTGTGGCGTGGAATCTTGGAGAGGGGGCGCCAGCTTAAGTGTCGTCATCTGACAGCGGTTCAAAATTATGAGGTCCGTCCCTAAATAACCCTCGTGTTGCTTCAAAACAGGACGTTAATCTAACCTAACCTAACATATTATTTACATATTTCTTTATTCAAAAAACCTCTTGGTAAATAACATTCAGTGTGAAGTATTTTTCGTTGTTTAACAATTTTCCTTGTACTTCAGATGTCTGTGTAAATTTTAACGTTGCCAAAAATATTATCAAATTATATCATCACGATTGCACTAAATAATGAGATGCATAGTGGCGTACATACTATATTACGCGCATGATATACCACTGACGTAATTTACTACTTTCTAATTTCTATTAAAAAACGGAAATTAATTAGAAATATATGATTAATATAATTTAAAATTTCTTGGGAACTATCTACCATAGCGAAATAAATTTTATATCAATCGATACCAAATTTTATTTCACTATTTTAGAGCTATTAAATTTGAAATTAAAACAACACTTACTCTTTTAAATTTAAAATTACTGAAATTTAGGTGCTCTGACAATGCTGTTTAACGTCTCGCAGTGCTATGGCGCGAGTTTTATTGTTGGTGACGTCAGAGCGTTACCGAGAGACAGATCTGGGCTATTATATTAGTAATACTTATTACTCTGTGTGTGTGAAAATGTGATATATGTGTATCCTAATCAATATATATGTGTATAATTCAATTACGGATTGTGCGATGAAAGCATTTAGGCAAAAATAATAAGTTTTTTTGTTTATATTTATTCCATATTACAATTAGTTTTATGACATTTTTCAAAGATATTTTATTTCGTTTTTATCACATGAAGTAAGTGAAACACTATTATTTTAACTAATGGTGTATTTTATAATCGCAAGTAAAATTATTCTTAACTTTTCAGTTTCTTAAAAATCATCCACTATCTCAACTAAATTTGTTTTTAAAATTAAAGATTTGGGGCCATAGACGTAACTATCTCCTTATTTCTTGCATAAAGACCATGGGGTCTATTCTGGTACCCCCGGTTGGGTTGGGAGACGTCACTTTTCCCGGTCGTTAACGCCGGGAAAAGTGACGTCTCCCAACCCAACCGGGGGTACCAGAATAGATCCCCATATCAGAAAGATCACTGAGTTTAATTAAAATTTTCTATTAAACACTCCAAATTTTGATTCTTCTGTAATGTGTGACTCTTTAACAACGTTTCCACAAAAAGTCAGGCTTAAAAAAAGTCTTTCTGTTGCTAAATGAGCTCTCAAACATGATATTTATCCCGTTACGTATCATTGGGACTAAGCGGTGTGCTCCCAATGCGACGTCATCAACGCATCTGCTCTCTTTGAACCTAACCTTATGCTATCAAGTGACCTTGGATTCGAGCATTATTGTGAAACTTCGATTATCCCATCTGCGGAAAATCGGAACTATTTCAGGACATTGCAATTGGAATTGATTGACTCATTGATAAAACAAAGGTTAGACGACGACAGTCTTGTCAATAAATGGAGGAAAAAATTATTACTTTTCGTACTAGATCAAACGATAGAAGCCTAAGAGCAGGAGTGTCATTAGAGTCCCACCGACATGGCCCAGATAGCAATTTTAGTTTGCAGCAATCTTGCTCTGCAAGATTGCTGCAAACAGGCAGGATTTTACAGCAAGGTTGACACGTGCAAGCTTGAAACAAGTTAACGCAAACGAGTTAGTCACCAAGCGTCAAACTTGTCACTTCAAACTCATTGCAAATTATACCAAAAACAGAGTAAGAAGACAAGCTCGGATTCTAACCGCTTCCTAAATCTGTCGTCCTAACCACTCAGCCAGCTAACCAGACTCCAAGAGAAGACAGATTGAGCTAATAGATCGTTCATCTATACGATTTATTTTAAACTGTTTTCTTGATTCCATTAATTTTTTAAATTTTGAGTTGAGAATATGATTTGAAGTCAAAGAGAGAGCGGTTTTCGATAATAACTACGTTTTGCTAGTGGAATAAATTATGAGGGTTCAAAAGTAATTATTTTGAAACTGGGACAAAATGTAAGTTAATATTTTTCAACAAACATTCTGCGTTTTAGGTTTAATTTTGTTTATAAACGTTAAAATTTGAACATCAAGAAAAAGGCGATATAGTTTTCTTTAAAGTGCAAGTTCTAAAAAGATGGAAAATGTTTCAATTTTTTTTTTATAAAAAAGTTAGTTTTTCACAAATCATCATTGATTTATTCACCTCTGTCTAGGAGAAGCTTTTGCGTGTAACGAAGGGAGAAGGGGTATAGATAACCCGTGCGCCAAATAACAATTCATAATGATCATTGCATGTGTTATTTTGTAGGGGAAAAAATCGCTTTATAAAGTAAGCAATTTCATATTTTACAAAAAGCTAGGGATGAGAAAAATTATTTTTCAATATATTTTTATTTATGATTCTCAAGTCACATTTTTCAAGTAAATTCGAAAAATAATAAAATTTGAATATGAAGAACCGAAAAGGTTATACGTTACACCTAAAAGTTATATGCTAAATATTGTTCAACTGACCTAAAACATTACTAATCTTCAACCAGTTCGTTAAAAAATATATATTATCTGCTTTTCTTTGCAAAGTATAAGTATAAATATATTCTGAAATTTGTTAGAATTAAGGAAAAAATTGCACAACTTTGAAATTCACATCAATGAAATGATTAGGATGGAGTCGCCGAATTTGGACCATCTGGACGTTGTTTACTGCACTGTGGTGGAGAAATAATTTTAACGAAAAACAAGTAATTGAATTTTTTTGTAGCTTATTTATTTTCAGAACGGAGTAATTAACTTTTTATGAAATGGACTTTAAATTAGGAAAAAGCAAATTAAAGTTTAGGAACTTCCTTAACCCAGTTAGCAAATTTAGTTTGCAGCAAGCTTGCCACAAATTTGTCATGACAAGAGTGCAAGCTTGCAGCAAGTTAACGAAAGCTTCGAAGTCACCATGAAACGAACTTGCAGCAAGCTTGCCGTGCAAACTTATTGCAAATTATAGCAAAAACTAGAGTACGAAACACAACCCGGGATAGAACTCGCAACCTCCCGGTTCCGAAGCGGAGACGCTAACCATTGAGCCAGTTGAACTCTGAGAAGAGAAGATAGATTTCGCTAATACATCGTTCAATTTGATTCGTATACGATTTATTTTTAACTATTTTCTGGATTTCATTAATTTTTTGAGTTGAGAATATGATTTGAAGTCAAAGAGAGAGCGATTTTCGCTAATAACTACGTTTTGCTAGTAGAATAAATTATGAAATTAGAGTTCAAAAGTAATTACTTTAAAATGGGACAAAATGTCTAGTTATTATTGTTCAACAAACACTGACTGTTTTTTAGATTTAATTTTGTTTATAAACGTTAAAATTTCAACATTAAGAAAAAGGCGATATAGTTTTCTTTAAAGTGAGAGTGATATATTTAGTAAAAAAATGGAAAATGCTTCAAAAAATTTTTTTATAAAAAAGTTATTTTTTTCACAAATTATAAATTGTATTGATTTATTGAATCAATAAAAAAAAAAA
>BGPR01012980.1:13215-43100 GCA_013235015.1 Araneus ventricosus | reverse complement strand
TAAAATTAACTAAAATTTAATGCTTTTCATTTACTGCATTGTTATTAAATAAAATAATACACACTTTATTGTATCTAAATTTCTCGGTTTAGAAAAGAAAGGAAAAAAATCGTCTGTAAAACTTTTACTTCTTAAAGAAGAACACATATCGTCGATAAAATATTTAATTCCGTTATTCTATTATTTATGGTTGGCAACATTTGTAATTATCTTTATATATTTTGTAAAAATCGTTTGGTTTTATTCCTTTTCTTTCTTATGCTAGAATTAAAATAATTAATTCTGACTACATATCTTGTAAGAATCATTCGATTTCATTCTTTTCCTTTCTTATACTAGAATTAAAACAATTAATTCTGACTGTAATGGAAACGCGGTTTGTGTAAAAGTTACCGTATATATTTTTTTTAGTAAGAAAGACGAAATCAATTGCTCAAGAGTTTTTCTTAATTTCTTAAATGACTTTATCATTAGTAGTTCAATGAACGCAATTCTACATTTTATTTGAAATGAATGAGATTTGGTGAGTCGTGGATGTTACTTTAAAACTGTTGATTTATTGAATATCTGAATTTAATTTTGAGAAAAAGAGCAACGGATAATAGTTCTTTAAATTGTTATAATTTACCAAAACGAAAATACTTCATTTAAAAAAGAAGACATTCCATGGAACTTTTAATTGATTATGCAACCATATTAAAGAAACTGCTTCAAAATATCAATTGAATTAGAAAATCATAGCAAAATAGTTTCTTTCAACCTTGTGATTAAGATTCCAGCTGATAGATTCAGCCGATTCCAAGCTTTACAACGTATACGGATGCACAAACTAATTAAATTCACCGATAAGTAGATTCTCCTGTATTGACCAGTTGGAAAAGGCTCAAGGTATGGACTAACAATGGAAAAGGTAAGAATTATTTTTTATAGTGGTGGTTCTCAATTTATTTGGAGCCCCGTTTTCCATATAAGTTTTCGGTGCGGATTTTTGTTAAATATTTGACCCTTCCAATGAGTTTAGGAAATTTAAGCACTTAATATGAAAATGTCTCTTGTATTTCTTAAAATAAATAAATATATATATATATATATTGATTTTAAGGGCATTTTGCAATTCACTTTTCTTTTGACAAGGCATTATCTTTTCATAAAATCAGATTTTTTTCGAATCTCTTCGGAATTCATTGATGCTGAAAAATCATATTTAGAAACCTTTTAAAATATTGTATTTTATATAAACGTAGAATGAGAATTAAGAATCACGATAAGTATCATGGAACTGTCATTAATTTAAGGCATAATGATACTGCGCCTTAAATTAATCCTCTAAGCGTTTCACATGTATTTTTGCGGTTCTCATAATGAGTTCAAAACCAGATAATTCATGTTTATGTGTATAATTTCTTATGCTACATGGGTAAAATATTCCGAATATTTCAGAGACTTGTTTAGACGCAATAAATATTCATTTATTCACTTTAAAAGCAAATTTTTACGACTTTAAAGCTGGTACATCAAAATAACTAACCGCTCAGAAGGTTAAAACTTGCCGAAATGACAGAATTTCTGGTTGTAATATATTTTTCTTCTGGCATTTCCGCCATTCTTTTAATTCATAACGGTTTTATTTCTCTTTCTTGTCAAGACACAACAACTATACGAAGTTGCTTGCATTTTTCGAACGCAATTTATGATGTAATCGATTTATTTATTATTTATGCTAATCAAGCTAAATAAGTTATTGAAAAATATTTTCTTTATTCGTTTATATTATGTTGCGTAATAATGTCATTACAAACTATTTATTTATTCATCTGTCATGTAGTTTAAACAACTTCTTCTAAACAGTTTATTCACACACACATTTAATCTATTTTATTTATTTACCTACTAATTTATTGATGTACTACGAAGATGTGAATGTCTTCATGCGCTATGAAGATTTCCCAGAACGATTTGTTCACAGTGTATGTTTGGAAAATGTGAAGATCCAGTTAGGCCCCTTTCACATTATGCGGTTTAACCGTTACGGCGCAAATTTGTTTATTTTCTTTGCCGTATCATGCTTGCTTTCACACTTGACGATTTGCGCCGTCAGTATTTGAGTGCGGTTTCTCATTTCCTAGCTGTTTCAGTATGGATCGGAAGCAAATAGCAGCAATACGGTCTTGCACCCATCAATCAAAAGAAACGAGACTATAATCGCCTCACTTTTGGAAGAACAACGAACGTGCAGATGAATGTCAGAATGTCTGTAGCATCTTTTGTTGAATTCCACAACCGAATAAAAAATTATACTCTGCTGCAAAATATTAACATTTGGAACTGCATTCAACCGACAAAAATGGTAGCTGTGACTCTGAAGTAACTGTGCTGCCTGTTAAATCATAGGTAGGGATGAAACGTCCTCCCTCTGCTGTGAGTCGAAAGTTTGGAGAGGCGGTGCCAGCTCAGGTGTCGTCCTAGCCATGTGACAGTGGTTCAAAATTACGAGGTCCGTCCTAAAATAGCCCTCGTGTTGCTTCAAAACGGGACGTTAATATAACTAAACAAAATCGCAAGTAACTGACACTTATTTTTAAATCTTAATCGTTTGTGTTTAAAACATAAAGTGTTATAGGCCCTTTTAACAACGAAAAAGCAATAGCGAAAGTGCGACTGTTTATTACTTAGCAAAAACTTATAGATTTTGTTTTTACCATAATTACATAAAATAAGTTCCTCCCTAGATATGGATTTTAAGGTTAGTGTAATAATTTTAAGCATTGCAAATGTATATTAATAACATATTACGTAAATCGATTATACATAAGTTGTGGAACATGGATTTCATTTGCCCGCAGGATTTTAAAAAAACTAAACAACCCATTGCAAACAAATGTTATGAAAATTCCCTTCGACATATCACAGCTTTAAAATATTTTAACATGGTAAATAATCAGATATGCTTTAATCACTTTTTATGACGTTAAAATAGTATACCTTTTTCTTGAAAATTATATGTAAGATACCACGCATTGAAAAAAACTATAACGCAATGTTTTGATTTTGTATGTTTTTTCATTGTGGTTATATAAGCATAGCAGGGAAATTTCTGTGTGTTTGATGAACAATATTTTAAAAATCCTGTCTGTAAGTATTTAAACTATAAATCACTCACGAAACATCTTTTTATATTGAGATGGGTTTTGACTATATCTTCTCAATTATTTAAAGTACACTCATGTGCAATATCATGACATATTCATGATTTAAATTTTCAAATCAAATCATAAAAAAATCGGAAACTTTAATGGAATCTCCGTAACGAGTTCAAAATACTGAAGAATTCTATAAGACTGTCGGAATTACTTATGAAAGGTTAAAAGTTTCTTGAAATTGCGACTTCAGAAATAAAACATATGTGTGTGTGTGTTGTTATCTTAGAATTCAGTCATGATTATTAGACGCTGCTATCCAGATTTTTATTAATTTACAAGAAATAGTATATTCGTTTCCAATACCTTATACATGGCCGTCTTATCCATTGACCAAATTAGGCAGAAGAACAGTGCGCTATTGATCCAAGGGATCATAAAAACTTTCTATACTGATTTTGAACCAAAAATATTGATTTAATTGTAATTTTAAATATGTTATACAATTTTATATGTTATAATATGGTATAGAACCTAGTTAATAAAATAACCTAGGAGAATATAATGTTATCAAAACATTATAATGCTCCTGAATTATTTTTTAGCTAGATATTTTGTTTGGGCGGCGAGCACTGTAAAATCTTAAGAGGGCCCTGATCTTACACAATATAAAAATTAGTCAGCATTGGCATATTTCGAAATAAAATAAAATAGCTAAATTTTAAATAGGAAAAAAATAACGAAAACATTAAAAAATTACACAGTCAACACTCAAATTAAATGAAAGTGCGTTCTATAATAACAATGAAATCGTTTAAAAATGACAAAGACAATAGTAAAATTAAATTTTGAAGCATTCTATGAAAATAATGGAATCATTAATTAACCGCAAAGCAAAGGCAAAAAGAACAAGTGACCTCGTGAAGGTGACGGACGGCAGCCGGATGAAATTCGTGCAGTGTGAAAGCGTCAGCATATTTTCATACATTACTACTAAGACGAAGTCGTAACGGCGCCGTTTTTTCCAGTCGCGCACGCGGCTGGTTTAAACCCCAACAAACGGACTCAAACCGCGATCGGCTAATGTGAAAGCTCCCTCTCATTTCTTCAGTTTACCACCAAGAGGCGGCCTAATGCATTCTTGCCGTAACGGTTCAACCGTATAATGTGAAAGGGGCCTTAGTTTAAATAGGAAGTATGATGAATTGGAAATCAAACTTTCTAATAACCTTCGTCCACATAAGAATCACGATTAGCATTTCCCGTTGGACCCAGTTACCAAAGTTGGCGCATAATTAAATCTTGGGTAGTAGGCACTCACAATGAAAGGATTTTCAAAATTTTAATTCGATTTTTGAATTAAAAATTAATCAAATTTTTAAAGTTTTTCCGCAGTCACTTTACACCATCTTGAAATTTAAAAAATTAGCATTTCAGTGATATCTATTTCATTTTTGTGCACCATTTTTTTAATTTTAATTAATTTTTCAAAATGTTTCAAGCACAATTTGCAACAATGCTATTTATTGTTATTATGAAATTCAAACTAGTTTTTTTGTTTCACTTTCACTTCGTCTCACCTTCCATTCTCGTGCTTTTGCCAATGTTACACTTATGAGTAAAAAAAAATCCTTTCCTTGGACATTAATTCCAAAGGAGAATTTCCACTTCCCCTTTTATTAACATAATAATGTTTTAGGCCGGCATTCTTTCTGTAAATTGCATGGTGCAGAGATCGTGCGAAATGCAACGGCTGATGCGATCATGCCAGATGAAGACAAGAAAGAAAAGTCAAGCCTAAAACATCGTCATGCTACGAACTAAAGGCTCGAACTTTCTTTGTTTCGTAAATAAAAAAATACGCAATCGTTTTTCCAGTCCTTTTAAATAATTTATCTTAGTTTTGCTGCAAAAAAGAAATGAAATATTTTGGAATTATCCTAAAATTTTGGTGGAAATAAAAACGAAGAAAACTTTTTTGAAATTTTTTAAAAATCATAATTGTTTATTTTGAATGAATTGTGCAGAGTTGTCTGGAGCATGTGAGCTCTAACAGTCTGAACCTTCACACACAAACAAATGCAATTACAGGTGAGGTAATAAATATCTTTGTATCGTATCAAAAAATTATAAAGGACCTGTGGCAAAATCGTTGGAATGATTCAAAAAATGCGCAATGGTCCAAAAACCTAATAGATAAAGTTAACGTTGAAAGACTATGTGGAGATTTCTACATAAATCAAATTTTGACGGCACATGGATTTTTTAGAGAACATCAGGCTAGATTCTTCGAAAAAACGTCGTTATGTTCATGCGGCCAAGAAACGGGAGCTGTTCTCCACGTAATTAAAGAGTGCGAAATTTGGACATCATACAGAAAACACTGGCCTAGTGGATGGCAATTAATGAGACTTGATAAATAATGCCGATATTCGTATCTCATTGCGAGCACTTCTTCACGAACTGCTAATTAAAGAATTAGACTTATTGTCGTCGTTCAGTGAAACTGATGTTTCCCGTCACTAAAAAAAAGAAAAGAGAAGAGAAAAATATTGTAAAATAATATGTATCACATTTTTCCTGCACGGCCTAGGCGGGGTAATCTAATCTGTACTTTGTATCGTATCAAAATGAAGGTACTTAATCACTTGATTAGATGCAGAGAGAGAGAGAGATACTTTAGCAGATATATTTGCTTTGATTATTTACATTGTAAAACATATTGGATTGCTGTATAAAAGCAATAAAATATAACGGAATTCGGGAGAAATAACCGAAGAAAACTTTTTTAAGGTTTCTTTTCATCACAATTGTTTATTTTTTCAAATCTTTAAAATTTATTTAGACACAAAATATAACAAACTTTTGAATTTTGCCTGTCTTGCATTTTCGCAAGAAATTACTCACATAAAGCTTTGACAAAGAAATATAATTATCTTCAGATGCTAAATTAGCCGAATAGGCGTTCTGTTGTGTACTAGATATGAATATGGGTTACTAATGGCTGTCAATGCATCTTATTAGGTCACGTATCTAGAAAGAGTTTCATTTGACGTTACTAAATGGCCGGGATGAGACTGATGTTCCACTGACATTCTGATAATAAGAAAAGAGCGCCGTCATAAACTTTACTGCATTATCTTTTAGAAAGATTTTATTTGCGAAAGATGCCATAAATAAATAGAGTTTGAGCAATGCGAACATCCTCTTTTCACTGTCTGTCAGACTGCTTGTTAAGAAATACTCAAATAAGAAATCGCAAATTATGCGAGGGTTCTTCAATCTACTCATCTCCGAATGTTGAAAACTTTTTATTTGTTAATGAATATGAGAAAACTATATACAGACGGACAGCTAGACTTTTCGTTCTTTTTCCGAGTCTTGTTTAACCCGTTCAGGACCAGCGAAAGTAGAAAGAAGCGCTTCCACAGGCCCATGCGCCCCGGGAGGATACGTATGCACGGGACCGGTCGATTTTTCCGTTAAGCCTAATTTCATTTAAAAATTCATATAAAATCATTACTACAAGTAAATACGCTGAAATTTACAGTTTATTACCATTGATAGTATATCCGAATATAATGTAATAAAATTTTCATGATATTTAAAAACAACAATTGAACTAAAATAAAATTTAGCCCAAAAATACAAAATGCTGTCTAGCGTACTCCAAACTGTAAACGATAATTTCTACTTCAACCCCTAACCAATAAACATTCCATCCTTCCATCGTGCCATCAAAATATAAAAAAAATCCCCCGCAAAATAAATCATAGCTCTTTAATTGCGCAATCCTAACACGTGCATTTGTTTACATAATCAAATGGCCCTGATACAAAAAGAAAACCCCCCGGAACCGAAAGTACATACTGAAGGTCAACACCCTGATGCAACATTATTGGAAAAAGTGACGGTTTTTCCCGCCATCTAGTCCGTTTAAAAAGTTAAATAAAACGTTCAAGTTGCGATCACACATATGAGACGATGGGCTGTAGGGCACGGAAAGAGTGATCGCATATATGAGACGAACGGAAAGAGTGATCACATCTATGCGATGATGGTCCTGAATGGGTTTTAAAGGTTCTAATTCTACACCTCGTAAATAAAAATTCAATTTTTGAGTACCCCTTTTAATAGCGTTTTCGATTAGCATAATTTGAAAGTGTTTTTTGTAAGTCTTCTGCATGATTGGAAAAGACGAAAGCGTCAAATATGTAATTTGATAGAGTAGGCAGTTTTACTCTAATTCCGCGACTTTTCTTTCTTTCTGTGCATCTACATTAGGAAAGGTGCTTTGTCGATGAATGATGACATCAACTGTGCAAATAAAAGCGCAGGGTAGGCCTTTTCCGGATTGGATCAATTGCTGCTAACTGGGCTCCGCGTTTAAAGAGAGTTGAATTTATTCTCGGCTCAGTTCAGTGGAGTAACTTAGATGAGTTAGGTAGATCACGTGTCCCGGGCGCCATTACCAGAAGGTGAACATTGAGTTTAAGAATGCAAAAGAACTACTTTTTTTTTTATAACTTTCTCGAATACAAAGGGAACAGCATTGCGATTGTCAAAAAATTGTCGGACAGAAAGTCTATGCGGACAAGATTACTCAAAAACACAGAAAGGATTAAATTTAGCATGTGGTCTTACCATCAAAATTGCACGTCTGCATCAAATTATGGACCATATCCATCGAAAGGTTGAGTGTCTGTCGATCTGCCAATTCGTGGGTATGTGAACACTATAACTCAGAGACGCAATTTAGATGCACGATGTTTGAAAGTGATCACGTCACTTAATTAGTAGATCTGTATCAAATTTTGATTCGAATTAGAAAAAAATAGACCATCCGATAGTGAGGTAAGGAAAATTATGTCTTTTGAAGTTTCCATCTTTTTTCGTAAGCGAATGGCTAATTCAGAAAATTCAAAATCCTTGAATTTGATTTTTTGAAAAGACTTTTAAGTCATTTCTCAGAATCACTTTCATGAAATGATCTATTTTAGGTGCAATTCGAAGTATTCAACAAAACGAAAATGTGTAATTTTTTAATACAGTCTATTGACCTTTTAGCTTTCAAAATATTTTTTTTGTTGCTTAACTACTTAAAAACTTACTTCTTAGATACTTCGGAAGGCATCTTTGATAATTTAGCTTTGTTTTAGAGAAAATATTTAATTTTTCAACAAGAATTTCTGTCACGGACTTTCTTAAATTTAAAAATTAGTTTTTGCCGTTATTCTGGTTTCATTTCTGGATATTATGGAATATTATTAAGTATTCTTTTTAGTTAAGGATTATTTTTGTTAATAATAAACAGCTCATCAACTTCTCCCATCGTAAATACATGATGTTAATTTTTACTTTTGACAATAGAATGTTTAGAAAAGTAGCCTGTACGTAACTAGAATTACAATTAAGAGAATTACAATTATAAGAAGCCTAATTTGTTAGTGGATGTTGTGCCAAAATATGCTATAGAAGCTGCAATGTTATGGCCTTTTCTTAAATTCAAACAAATCGCGAAACTCATTTCACACATTTAGATCCTCAAATGAAAGGCCATTATAAAATTTGTCACTCATTCCTAGCTGGAGATGTTAATCTCCCCATCTGCATTTCATCCCCACTTTTTTTAGGGAGGATTTAGAGGTTTCAATTTTAATATATACATATCTAAGATACATTGTCTAAGAACTAGTCATTACACAATTTTAAACGTTGACACAAGTTTACAATTAATTGCAGTTCTTAAAATCAGTATCGAAAAGTTCTTTGTTGCTCAAACGTCAAAACACATTTATGTGGCTTAAAAAATATTTGCACCTATAAAGTGAATGTATGTTTTCTCCTTTCCAACGCGCCGTTAGTCTTGTGGATAGTAGAGCTTAGGATTACTTTAACACACCTGTATAGTTTGCAGGTGGCATTATGAATGTGATGTCTACAACACTTGATTCGTGACGGTCAAAAACATTAATTTTTCGTATTTTATGTCTCAACAAATAAAAAAAAATGTCGTATCCTATCAAGATCAGTGTTGAAATTCTGTTTTGCAGTTCACAATTCAGTGAAATGACTTTTGTATCTCTCTTGTCGTATTTTAACGATCAGACAGTGATGCGAAAAGTCGCGACATTGTCTTTTATATAGAGGCTTTCATAAGTAACAACATTTATCAATATTTTGAAAATAAGATTATTTACTCTTTTATATAGAGGCTTTCATAAGTAACAAAGCATTTACCAATATTTTAAAAATAAGATTACTTACTCTTTTATATAGAGGCTTTCATAAGTAACAAAACATTTACCAATATTTTAAAAATAAGATTGTTTACTCTTTTATATAGAGGCTTTCATAAGTAACAAAACATTTACCAATATTTTAAAAATAAGATTGTTTACTCTTTTATATAGAGACTTTCATAAGTAACAAAACATTTACCAATATTTTAAAAATAAGATTACTTACTCTTTTATATAGAGGCTTTCATAAGTAACAAAGCATTTACCAATATCTTAAAAATAAGATTACTTACTCTTTTATATAGAGGCTTTCATAAGTAACAAAACATTTACTAATATTTTAAAAATAAGATTACGTGCTCTTTTATTTAGAGGCTTTCATAAGTAACAAAACATTTACCAATATTTTAAAAATAAGATTACTAAGCTCATAAAACTAATTTTGTGGGTAGTATTTCTAAAACCTTGGACGAATTATATGGTATTCAGCAATTAATATAAATAATTCAAATCAAAAGGAAAGTCGGAAAGAGACCAATTTATTTTTTACTATCATGTGTAGGGAAGAAGACTATTTTGCAGGGTCAGAAGTTAAAAAGTGTAAGAAAAAGAGGGAAAGGCGTAGAAATACAAAACGAAGAGCCGTGTAACTGAATACAATCAAAAAGAAAGTCGGAAAGAGACCAATTTACTTTTTACTAGCATGTGTAGGGAAGAAGACTATTTTACAGGGTCAGAAGTTAAAAAGTGCAAGAAAAAGAGGGAAAGGCGTAGAAATACAAAACGAAGAGCCGTGTAACTGAATACAATCAAAAATAAAGTCGGAAAGAGACCAGTTTGTTTTTAATTAGCATCTGCACGAAGAAGGCAGTTATAAGTGAAGAAGTGTAAAAAAAAGGTGGAGAAATTTAAATTGAAGAACTGTGTAACTGAATACATTCCCTTTCAAATATTTTCTTTTATTTACAATGCCCAAAAAATGCACGCCGCCATGAAAAATGAATAATCATGTGTTGGAATAACAATATAAAATATTTTCCCCAACCAGGGCAAAGTAGTCAACCGTCTATGGGCCCCACAACTTTGGGGAGCCCCGATGCTTCGAGATATATTTGTGGTATTTTCAGAGTAATCTAATTTTGTGCTTTCATTTGATTCACAAAGACCATATACTCGAACACATTCAAATTAAAATCAAGTATCTTTTATGTTTCAGAAATTATGCTTAGGATTTTTTCAAGCTTTTGAATTCTCTTGCAGATCAGTGCAGTCCAATTTCTTCTTCTTTTTTTTCGATTGGAGAAATGATTCGCGAGTCAATAGCCCTGGCAAACTTTATATCTGAGTTTTTAGAATAAGTTAAAAAGAATTGTGATTTTTTTTACTATTTTTTTAAATTATCCGTACATTTAAACTTTTTATACTCGACGTATTGAAGCCAACTGTCTTGAAGGTGACCCACAACTAAATGTTTTATCATTTCGGTGTGTAGTCATATTTTTACCTAAAACTTCTTATATAAAGATTAAAATAAAATCGATAAAAAATATCTGGTTTGGGAAGTTTGGAAGGAAAAAGGAGGGGGGCACGAAACTTGCATTGCCTAAGGGCCTCCACAAAGCGTAATCCGGCCATGTCCCTAACATTTTACTCGGCCCCTCATCATTTTTAACGCATTCGTGTCCGAAAGCACCAGTACTGGCAGCGGAATTATCCGAGGCTGGTTAGCATATTTACGGATCCTACTATGGTTTGGATTGAGGTCGCTTTTCATTGGCTCTCAGCGTCACGTGACTTGCCAGTCTTCTAAATGACTTCAAAGCGCTTTAGCCCAAGTTCATGTGCCAATCAGGGCCGGCTCGAGGGGGGTGCGAACGGTGCAACCGCACAAGGCCCCGCGCTTCAAAAAGGCCCCGCGCCGGATTTTGCAAAATTCATTAAAAATTTTTTTATCCTTTTTAAGAAGTTCTTTCAACCAACTGTTATTTAAATAAAAGACATAAAATATTAATAATTTTTCTAAAAAGAAATATATTGCAATTTTTTTCTCGTTTTGAAAATTTCCTTCAAATATTTGTTAAAAAAGTAATTGGTGGATCTAGTGGATAAGAATCCAACAATTCCCTTTTTTACCTGGAGGTCCACGTGTTTCCGATTCCTGCTCAGAGCAAGAGGTAGAAAGTGATAACATTGTTGAGTCCTAAACCTGGTTCGATTGCTCCAGACATCTCTCTTTTAGGTGCGGGGGCACCCCAAAGCGGATGTCCGTCATTTGAAGATAAATTGCAGATGATAATATTCAATACATTCCTTGTTCCCGAGACTATTACTTTCAGGGTATACAAGGGGTAATTCTTGTGTGCGGTTCCACATCTGTTCCCCTAATGACTAGCAGATAGTCTTTCCCAGGGCAGCTTAAAGAAACACCTCTAGAGGAATGCTTTGTCTGCTTATCTAGTCCTAAATTAAACACATCTGTTCCCCTTGTATTCAGCAGGACTACTAAGCGATAATAAAGCAATAGGGGTTTCTCGCTTTTCTTGTCAAAAGTGTGGTTTTCCAGCATCTATGAATTCATCGTAGATACTTGTTAAAAGGTAGTATGTTACATCTATTCCTCAGAGTTTAATCAATAGTAGTGAATCTGAATATTGGGTTGTGTGAAACACAACAGGTAACCCAAGAAGTTTTCTCAGAAGCTTAATTTTCCATTGAACAGTTCGTTCGCATTCGGTGTATCAGCCGTACAGAAAAATAAAATATTCTGCATTTGCTCTTGGAGACAAATTTCAAGTATGCTAATTTTTGTCTCTTTTTTATAGCTATTTATTAAACAAACTTTCCGTTTATATTTCCAAAAAGAAAATCGTAATATTTTAACAGGTTATCAATTTATAAAACAATGTAGTTTCCCCTTTTTTTTCTTTTTCAACATTTTTGCTATTTGTTATTATTGTATACATTTCAGATAAAACTTTTTTATTAACAAACGAAAATTTGTGTTTTCTACTCTTTTACATTGGGCACTTTTCATTATAAAATATTACTTATTTGGAACCTTTTATTGTTTTGGGAACTACATATCAAAGTTATCTGGATAAGTTTTAAAATATAAGAAGTATTTTGAAGATTGATTCAACTTAAATATCCTAAAACCGAAACTATCAGTAGGTTGTGTATAATTGTAAATAAGTTTGTGATTAGTCGATTATCTTTTTTCAGTTTTACTTTTTTTGTATATGAGGAAATAATTGTTTGTTAATATGTAGAAATAATGAGTTCAACTTTTTTTACTGAAGAAATAAGAGTTCAACTTTAAAGAATGCACTTGATAATCCAGAATAAAAGAAAATCCCATTCATACAATATAATATTTTATTTCAATACTGAATGCATGTGCTGACATCGTAAATCGACAAAAAAATTGAAAAGAAGGTATTTTCTCTTTCAATTGACTGCAAAGTTAAAAGTTATTTTGAGTTTCTTCAGCTTTCATGTTTTGAAACTCTAATTGAAACTATTTTCGCATTTTATAATCTTAATTTTAGCACTGAAAGTTTTAATACTGAACAATTTTTAATCTTTCTTCATAAAATCAGGAAGACAGGACACATTTCTGCAACATGAGTTTGCGAAAAATAATGGGAGGGATTTTATCTCTTGGAGGAATGCTTGAATTCAGGGCCAGAGCAAGGGAATTTCGTAAGGTGCCAGTGCACAAGGCCCCACGCAGCTGTCAGATTGCGTAATGAATTTCATTCATTTATTTAACGAAATCAAAATTTGGCGGCAAGTTTTACCTTCCAGGTCACAATATTGCAAATATTACAATATTTATTTAAATTGTATCCAAATTTTACTTCTGTTCTAAAATTATATTGACCTTACCAATAACGCTCGCGTCTGCAGAAAAAACTTCCTCAAGGTTAAAAATAATAAAAAATTACTTGAGATCTAGCATCAGAGGCGAACAATTAATTTGCTTAGTCGTTTTATCTATCGAATCCGCATTGTATACTTTGTATACATTGTATACCCGCATATTGTAAACTTTTTTTAGTAAGTTGAAAACCAAATTTTATATATGAAGCAATTATTTTTGTTGTTTGATTTATTAACGAATTTTTTGTGTTATTAAAATATTAACTTTATAAAAATAATTTAATTATTTATTATTTTCATGTATTTTTTTAGTCTTTACTTAACCAATTTGTAAAATGTAATAAATAGCAAAAAGCAGTAAATTATTTTATTGGGCGAAATTTTCTCAAGGCCCCGAAAGAAAATTTTGCACCGGGCCCCGCTTCTGTTCGGGCCGGCTCTGGTGCCAATGATGTAGGTTCGTCCCTTGTTTTATTCTAAAAATGAATTCATCGTTCCCTTTAGAAATATCCAAATAATCGTAATTAAAAGGTAATTTTGGTTTCTCCATGATGCAATAGCTATGACAAAAATCGAAATCTAAACTAAGCGCGCTCCTATGACATCATTCAGAAGCAAGCGGAGTCACGTGACGCTGAGAGCCAATGAAAAGCGACCTCAATCCAAACCATAGTAGGATCCGTAAATATGCTTATAAGTGACAGATCGTCGTGTGTGAATCATTCTTCTTATGGATGCCAACTGGGTTAAAATTTAGCAAGTGTTTTTGAGTTACACACATACACATTGTTTGACTCCGTAAAGAAAAAAAAATGCAAGTGAAGAGTTTCATAATATTGAAAGTACTTAAAACCACACTCTCAGATTCAGCACTCTCTTTTCTGAAATCAGGAATCAACTACTTCGGAATTCTTAAAAAAAAAAGTGTGCCCGTTGACACATTTTGCTAATTTTTACGAGTTTATACGGCTATTTTTTGAGCCCTCGCTATTTTTCTTCTCATTTTCATCCGTGGAATTTTATCTCTTGCTTTGCATTTACTGAGATTTATTGAAAAAAAGTAAAATCTTTATTAAGGCGCAATAAAAATGACATACAAATTGTAATTAAGCGCAATCTTTAAAGCGCTCAAATTGTAAATCTTGAGCATTTATTCAAGTCTATAATTTAATTTCTATACGCCAACATATTTTGGAACAGAAGTTTTTATTGTTGTCAATTTCTTCGCTGATGCAATAATAACAATTCATAACAAAGTTTGTCAGCATCCCATTTTCACACTTTATTCGTACAATAAATGACGAAACTATATAGCTTTTACAATTACAGACCGGACTTTGCCAAAGTTCTTTGGAAAGGCCATTTGGAGCTATTGTGTGAGGGTCGAAGCGAATTTTTTTATTTTTTAAATTATTATGAAAACTTCTGGAAATCATATCAACGTGGAAACAGATCTCATTGGAACATGGTGCTTGTGTCTTGCTTTCGAACATACAAAAAATTAAGTTCGGGTGATTCAAAAGATGCGAAAGTTACTTGAAATAAACTCGCAACTATCAATCAACGGCTACAGCATAATTTTACTCCGTATGATTTATATTATCTACGGTAAAAATTATTTTGGTAACAAAGAAACATACGGATCGTACACGTAACCGTATGAAATGACGAATTAAATCCCTGTTCAGTATTCTAATTAAGGTTACGACGATTAAAAATCCGCAGCTGTAAATAACCTAAAAAGGTTCTAAAAATAAATTAGAAATAGAAAAACTAGGTTATGGAGTATCCATATCGCTACGGAGCCAACGAACTCTGTCGAAAAATGGAAAAAGGGCAAAACATACACAGTTGGATTGGATGAAATGAAATATTTTCCTTAAACTTAAGTAACAATGAACTGTCATTCGTGAAATACTTAAAAACTGAGTAGTAATGAAAATAAAATAGTAGTTAATGGAGAATTCGAGGGTATGGTTCCATACTAGTTAATGGGAATAAAGTGAATAGATAGACTCTTAGTTATGAGTATTTCTGGAGGAAAAAAATTATAAATTTTTTTATTTTATCTTTCAAAATCAGAGTATCGACGCTTTAAAAAAAAATTCAGACATTTTTGTTAAGATTAGTGGAAAAAAGAAAGCGTAATTTTTACTAAACGCAAATTGTATCAAAACGACAAAAAGCCTGGAAGTTGTAACTCTCATATAGTGCAATACGAGAATTTGTGTTCCACGTAATTATTTGAAGTCATTCAACGACATTAATAGAATTAAACCATTTTCATTCACTGACGTTAATGTTTTTATTTTGTTCGGATTTTTTAAATGCGTGTGGTCTCCAAGTGCATTTTAAAACCAGCGGGAGTGTTCTCCCCTAAACTTTCTCGAAAAAGGTGCTGTTTCCCCTCCCCCGCGTGGATAAAAAAATTTGAACCTATTGTAACCCAGGATCCAATGACTATCAGAAAATATTTAGGTAAAGAATCAAATTCAAAGAGATGCGTCCCGATTTAAATGCGTACCGATTTCTACTCTTGCTGGCTCAAGGACAAAGTCACATAATCCTTCCGCGTGCGCAGATTGCTACCAGTACACATGCGCATGGAGAAGCGGATGAAAAAAAAAGCGCCAAGTAGGAGTCAATAATATCATGCACAGAAGATTGCGTCCCGTAGATAGCGATTCGTTGGAGATGCGATTATACAGACCGACAGACAGTCAAACTTTTGACGGATTTGGCCCAAAATTTTATACGGACCTACATTCATGACGATAAAAACTGTATATGAAATTTTATCCATCTAGCTTCTCAAGTTTTTGAGTTATAGCGTTCGTATGACCGCGGACATACAGAAAGACACACTTCCCGTTGACGGATTTTGTCCAAAATTTGATAGAAACCTAGAAATTATGTTTAAAGACCACATACCAAATTTCATCCGTGTAACTCTAATAGTTTTTGAGTTATCGTGTTCACAGACAGACAGACAGACATAATTCCAAAATTGTGTTTTTCGGACTCAGAGAGGTCTAAAACGTGGAGATTCGTCAAAATCTCGAGTTCGAATTTTTTGACGATTACAATACTTTCTCTTTGTATACTTCGTATACGAGAAAGTAAAAATTACTTCATCTGCGTTTTATTATGCTAAATGGGATATTATTTCACTTTTTTAGTTACTATTTTCTAAAATTTACAGTAAAGCAGGATTTTTTCAACACAGAAAATGTTTTAAAGAATTAACTGTAAGCGTCAATCAAAAGTGAAGCAAAGCAAATACCACTGTAAAAGTGACAATTTGGAGAAAAAAAAGTAATATAAAAGAAATTAAGTCAATTCCTACTTAGGTGACTCGAGATATAATGAAAAATGCACTGCGCATGCGCAAAGATATGGCTGAAATATGGGGGTGCTTCGATGATCCCATGGGCCAACCATATATCCAAGAACCAAGTCTGTAATGTTAATAGTTTTCGAGATATAATGAAAAACGTACTGCGCATGCGTCATGCAGAACATGAAATGACAGACGAACAAGAAAGCGAATTAATATTGCATTGTCATCTAGTTCTGAGCTATGTTTAAAGTTTCAAGTCTCCAGCTCATCGGGAAGTTAGTTTAAATTTGATTGCAAAATTTGAACAATATATAGGGAGAGCGTGAACTAATAGTAGGAATTGAAAAAAAAAAAAAAACCCTGAAATATATGAATTAAAATAATAATCAGTTCTTTTAAAATAACAATGGTGGTGACGGTTCAGGAAAAATTTATTTTCTATACTGGAATTTTAATTGAAAGGAAGTCCGCAAATTATGGATCTGATGCATCAACTAAAACGGTGGATTTATATTAAGTAAAATTTCATCAGTTGAAACAATGGAAATTTAAGAAGTGGTAAAAAAATAATATTAAAGAAATAAGGATAAAATTCTATTTTGTGTATTTTGGCAATTGGTGGAAGCATTTATGTAAAAGAAAAAAATGTCTGTTAGTTTGATACCTGCGAGTTTCGTAGCAAAAAAATCATCGTGAACATAAATGCAAGCTTATCGGAAATTGGAAAGTGTCAACTTTCATGCTGATGAATTCCAACTTCATTGATAGATGTATCTGTGATCATAAAATTAAAAGATAAGAATATGTCTTTCATATTTTTAAAAGATTTGAATTTTAAATTAAATGAAGGTTTTAAGTGTAATTTAAAGCAGTTATCTTCAATCTGTGCGGAGAGTTCCTTTAAAGTACCGCGAAGACAATAGGAGTTCAAAAACTTAATTACTGTGTTAGATTGCAAAAATGCAACTACATCATGTTTCGGCTTTACCAGCACTTTTAAATAATTTAAATTTTCGCCACCAAAGTTTCTGTCTTATATTGTGGCATCTTTGGCAACTTTTAAATTATCAACGGAATTTTTTACAGTTTTATTAAATATCTTAATTTATCATTTTTATCTTTCTAGTAATCAACTTAATTATTAATTGCTTTAACTTTTTATGTAATTTCTTTTAATGTTTCAATGTTTATTAAATTGTAAATTACTTTTATTTAACGGAACTATATGCTCGCCATTTTGAACGGCGGAAGCTTTTGTGTGAAAACTGGTTTGAGCGTCTCCTGGCTGGAAGCTTTCCTTCGTCTAAAGATTTTGCTGTAAAATACTGAACGTAACGGTCGCACGTGTGGAGGTTTTCGAGGCCATTGGATTAATTCCTTCGGTTCTCAAATCAGTTTTCACACAGAAGCTTCCGCCGTTCAAAATGGCGAGCATATAGTTCCGTTAAATAAAAGTAATTTACAATTTAATAAACATTGAAACATTAAAAGAAATTACATAAAAAGTTAAAGCAATTAATAATTAAGTTGTTTACTAGAAAGATAAAAATGATAAATTAAGATATTTAATAAAACTGTAAAAAATTCCGTTGATAATTTAAAAGTTGCCAAAGATGCCACAATATCGGAGAGAAACTTTGGTGGCGAAAATTTAAATTATTTAAAAGTACTGGTAAAGCCGAAAAATGATGTAGTTGCATTTTTGCAATCTAACATACTGATAAGAAGATAAGGAAAAATGCATAATTTACTACAAATATCGAATATCACTCTTAAAAACAGATCGCTATACATTAGTTGCGGATATGTTTTTTGTTATTAATTATTTAAAATTCCAAAATTCATTGTAAAGAGGAGATCGAAAACAATAAAAGCTTGATAATTGCATGATTTAAGTATCGTTAAATGTGAGTGTAATTTTATTATTGATAAAAGCAGTATTGCATAAAAAAATTAAAGTACCCTATCAAAATTTTTGAAACTATTCGAAAAGCTGTGCAATAAAAATCCATTGGAGTAGCAAGATTTTATATCCTTATAAGAACAGATTTCCCCCAATTTTGTTAATATGGTAAATATGATAGATAAAAATGCGTTCATAACATGAAGTTTATTTCATAAGATTTTTTCAGATGAATTTAGATTTAAGAAATTTAGTTTTTATTTATTTATTTATTAATCCGTTTTAGAATTGCATAAAACACTGCTAATTAAAGTAGTTTGAAATTAATGATCATTGAAAAAGGGACTATTCTTGATTAGGCATGCTTTACACCAATTTTAGCACGTAACAATTAAAATCAGATTAACACGTTAATATCCATAAATTATCATACAATATTTGGCGAACTTTAACTTTTTAACACGTTGTTAATAAACAAAAATCGTCAGCTCTTTCTCTTTTCATTACTTAAACAATTATTCCTATTTTCTTTATTTTCAGAGAATGTTTGCATCCTTCTAAAAATTTCGAATTTGAATAAATTTAGTTATGCTTTTTAATATTAATTGTTTTCGGGCTTTTTTATGCAGACAAAATAGAAAGTCAATTGATGTAAAAAAGATATCAACAAAGAGAAAGTTTTGGAAATTGAATAAAAACATACTTGTATTATAATATAAAGCATAATAAACAAACTTTATATTAAAAAATCTAAATATTCGTTAGATTATTATTCTATATTTTATATTCGTTAAAAATCTTGAAGGGTTTAAACTTTAATCTGAACTGGGCTTTTACCTAGTATTAAGTGTTAGATATCATTCATGAGTCTTTTATGATATGGAAGTATTGAAATTCTTATGAAACATATCTTCATGCGACTCAACTCCTTTCGAAACATACTTAAAGATCCGAATGTCAAATCTAGTTAAAAAATGTGCATTGAAATTTTACTTATGATATTTCCTTTTAGCACTTTAAAGAGGGAGAAAGAATATTTGAGAAAAACATAGTTAAAGATTTGAAATACACAAATTATGCAAACATAAAATTTTCACACATGTATCGTATTAATGAGATAAATGTACTGTTGTAACCAGACAGTCGAATTATTAGGAATCTCTACTAATAATAAAGTAGAATGTCTGTGTGTGTGTGTTCACACTCTACAGGGCAGATCTCTGGACCTAGAACTACGAAATTTGGCTGTACTTTGTACTTAAACATACTTTGGAGCGTGGGAATGAGTACCTCAGAGCTTTTTTTTGAAATTTTAGTTACAATTACAGTTAATAAACAATTAAGCGAAATTGTGGCGTTTTTCTTTAATAACTTCCGAAAATATTACCGCACAGAAATAATTTTTACGCCATTTGAAAGTGAAAAAAAATTACCTTTTCAATTATATTAATTACGCTGCCTTACAATTTTGTTCTCTAATTTTAATAAATTTTTAAAAATATTTTTAGGCATAATTTACAACAATACTTTTCATCGTTGCAATGAAATTAAACCGTTTTCGTTGTTTAAACAAATATTTCATTGCGTGTGTCTCTTTCATTGTTGTAAACCAATGAATTAACTTTCTTTTTTATTTCATCAATTTCATTCTGAAATTATGGCCGCAGTGGCCTATTGGTAAGGTCTCGGCTTGGCGCCGGAGGGTTCCATGTTCGAAACCCGATTCCACTGAAGATCCGTCGTGTATGTGTTCCTGTTGCACCTTAAATCATAAGTATGGGGTGAAACGTCCTCCCGCTGGTGTGGTGCGGAAATTTGGAGAGGGGGTGCCAGCTCAGGTGCCGTCCTCGTCATCTGACCGAGGTTCAAAATTACGAGGTCCGTGCCCAAACAGCCCTCGTGTTGCTTCAAAACGGGACGTTGATACAACTAAACTTAAACTCATTCTGAAATCTGTAAACAAATCCTTTCAGATGGTTAGGAAATTCATCCAGTACGCTGAAAGGTATTTTATTTCTTTTTTTTCACTATGCTTTAATCCAGTTAACATGCTGCTGGACGTAAAATGTACCACGTCATTTTAATGTTGAAATCAAATGCGCACTTTGCATGAGGAATAAGAAAGTGAAGTTGACACTGAAAGGGTGTAATTAGATGTTATACGACAGAGACAGCTACTTGACTCCATTAAGGACGTTCATGTAGACAATGAACGAAACAGGTGCAAGGCCTCTAAAAGAGCATGGGTTAAATGTCTATCACAATTTAAAATGACTTCGTTAAGGGAATCATGAATATCAAATTATGCATTAAAGATTCAACTGAAATTATATTGCCCGCGAACATGCTGGTCGCCTAAGGCGGCTAGTATGAAATAAAAAAAAGAAATGGCACGGAAATAATCAACCTTACAATGCCACCAAAAGTATTTTTTTCAAATAAATATTGTATTTTTCAGATTTTAAAAATTAACTTCATAAGTAACAATTAAACCAACGGTAAATATTAAAAGACAGATTAATTTTAATGAATGCAGTTGTTAGAAAACTTTTATTAAAGCGATGTCAAGATTATTAGATTCAAGTCTGTACTTTTGAACAGGATGCCTGTGGGTAAAACAAACATATTTTCACGCGGTAAACAATAATAAATATAACAAATTCGTTTTGGTGTAATTGTTTAGGTACTTAAAACTTCATCATTTAAACTATACGTTAGGATACATAAACTTTTATATCTAAAAATGAATACAAATTTTTGTGGCTGAAAAATTTGACCTAATATTTGACAATTAGATGAAACTTATTTTATTGTTTTTCATGCTCGATTTTAATTTCAAATTTTAGTCAGAACTGTCTTAAATTCCTTTCCTTTTACAAAAGGTATATAATGGATTTTAAATTTTCACCTTTTGAAGGGGATTTGGTTCAGTTTAATTCGAATAAGTGCCTCCTGTAACGTAGTCATCTTGCCTTTGGACGAGGAAATTTATTCTATGCCTCCTTTTCAAATGTCGAGTAGTATATTATTTGGGATGTGTCATTCGAAATGATAAAACACGTCTTAAATTTAAAGTTTTATTCATATCTGGGGTTATATTTCAAATCAGTTCCTAGAAGATTGATTTTCCGTTATTTATTCGCTTGTATATCGCACACTGCAAATGGTTTGGATGTTTATTTATTTCAAACTAGCCGCTTTCGGAGACCAGCTGGTTCGTCGGGATTATTGAGTGAGAAACATTTCACTACAAGTTTTATGCATAGCATGGTCCCATCAGCAAAGTATTTTCAAATTAGGATGGGCATGGAACTAGTACAATTTTAGAAGCAGTGCACGCGTTCTGTTCATTTCGCTATGCACCTTCGATCTGTCATCTCGTCGAAAGTTTGAGCTTTTTATATATTCAGTTATATTGCAGATAAGAACGGTGTTTAGAAATATAAAAACTTATAAAAGTTTTCATCATTGCTTATATATTTGAAGATAATGTAATTATTACAAAACTAAAAAAAAAATGATTAAAACCTTGTTTCAAAAAACCCCAATTAATATTAAAACAACAACAAAAAAAACCCCCGAATCTTCATGACTTAGGGCTATAAATAAATGAAGAACTTTTATTGAAAATGAAGGTTAAAATATTTGTGGTAACAATGAAAATAATTTGAATTTAATTACAAGAATGAAAAGCATTGTTGTAAAATACACTTAAAAATATTTTGAACAATTTATTAAAATTAGAAAAGAAAATTAAAGTGATATCATATAAAAGATAATTTTTTGAATTTTCAGATGGTGTGATAATCATTTTTACTTTCTCGTCTACGAAGTATACAAAGAGAAAGTATTGTAATCGTCAAAAAATTCGAACTCTAGATTTTGACAAATCTCCACGTTTTAGACCTCCCTGATTCCGAAAAACACAATTTTGGAATTATGTCTGTCTGTCTGTGAACACGATAACTCGAAAATTATTAGAGCTACGGGGATAAAATTTGGTATGGGGTCTTTAAACATAATTTTCTATCAAATTTTGGACAAAATCCGTCTACGGGAAGTCTGTCTATCTGTATGTCCGCGGTCATGTGAACGCTATAACTCAAAAACTTGAATAGCTAGATGGATAAAATTTGGTACACAGTTTTATCGTCATGAATGTAGGTCCGCATAAAATTTTGGGCCAAATCCGTCGAAAAGGGGCGTTCAAATTGCATATTCAATTTCTTTTAATCCGATTCTTATGCGCAAAGTGCTGGTAGCAATCTGTTATTGTTGTAAATTTTATTTACAACAATAAATAATGTTTTCAAACATAAATTGTAACTAAATTAATGTTTGTTGTTAACAAACATAAATTGTGTTTTTTATTGTTGTAAATAAAATTCAAACCGATCTCATTATTTCAGCAAATCTTTTATTCACGCGCTTTTGCAATTGCTACGGTTGTGTTAGTATAAATTGTTTTCTTGGGAATTCAATTCCAAAGCAGAATTTTCGCTTTAGTATTCATCGCATTGCCTATTTTATCGCACCTGCTTCAAAGTAATATTTTTTTGAAACGTGGCAACAGATATTTGATTTGAGGTTTGTTTGTTTGTTTCACTTTCTCGTATACGAAGTATACAGAAAGAAAGTATTGTAATCGTCAAAAAAAATTCGAACTCGAGATTTTGACGAATCTCCACTTAAAAAGTATACGAGAAAGTTTAGGGGAAACCACTCCCGCTGGTTGTTTTATAATTTTCTCCTGAGTTATCTTGGAAAAACGCCAAATCTTACTTAATTATTTGATTAATTAAAATTCTAATTAAATTTCAAAAAGTAGCCTCGAGGTGCTCCTTCCCACTTTCCAAAGTATGTGTGTGTCAAATTTCGGGTGCATTGGTCTGCTCCGTAGAGCGCCAACACGCGCACATTCTCCTTTATTATTAGTAGAGATGAAATGCATGATGTTCAGTCTGATAAAACCTGTTACAAAGTTGCTTTACAACAATGAGTGACGTAATCACAATGACTATTTGTTATTTTCTGATGTGATTCTGTTCAGGCTTTAATAGAGC
This sequence comes from Araneus ventricosus, assembly GCA_013235015.1. Classification (NCBI taxonomy): domain Eukaryota; kingdom Metazoa; phylum Arthropoda; class Arachnida; order Araneae; family Araneidae; genus Araneus; species Araneus ventricosus. The sequence goes on along the minus strand of BGPR01012980.1, from coordinate 19,533 downwards.
CATTCGCTCCTCCCATTCAAACAGTTAAAATTAAATATAGAACGCGAAAGACTTTATAAACTAAATGACAAAACGTAATTGATTCCATATCTTTACATTACGTTATTATCTATATTTGGTAAAATTAAACAAAGAATACGAAAGACATTTATGAATTAAATGACAAAAAGTAATTGATTCCATATCTTTACATTACGTTATTGTCTATATTTGGTAAAAGTAATTACAGATCAAGAAAAAGGCTTTTAAATTAATTGCTATAAAGCAATTGATTCCATATCTTTACATTACGTTATTGTCTATATTTGGTAAAATTAAACGAAGAATACGAAAGACATTTATGAATTAAATGACAAAAAGTAATTGATTCCATATCTTTACATTACGTTATTGTCTATATTTGGTAAAATTAAACAAAGAACACGAAAGACATTTACACTATATGCCCAAAAGTATCCGGACACTTGCAGATTTTGACATTTTTTAGAATTTCTCCGGAATGGTTTAACCGACTGCCTTTAAATTTCGGACATGTAAAGAATAGACAATAACTCACATTTTACATTCCAGATTCGGTACTGAGGGCAATTAGGGGGCCGTCTACAAACTGATGAAGACAAAAACGTTTTTGGCCCTACCTGCTTCACAGAATACTGATACCAAGATGAAACTTTCAGAAATAGTAATGTTTAAAGTGCATAATATTTACAAAAATTTTTGTAAACTCACCGCAAATATTTGGGAAGATATAAAGGTTTTCTTAAAAAATCTCAAATTTTCCAACCTGTTTTTTGCTTATAACATGCAGAGTGTTCTGTTATATTGTACAAAACTTACAGAAAAGATGACAAGAAGCATTTGAAAGAGAAGCATTTGTGTAAAAATTTGAAAAAGAATTGTTGAATATTACAGGAATTATGAGCAATTTTAGTAAATAGTGTTTTACTGCGCATGCGCGAAACATAGTGTAATTTTTCTTTCACAACTTTAAAGCCAGATATATAGGGCAACTTATATAAAAAAATTCAGTTCAATATCATTAGTATCCAGAAAGATATCGGCATTACAACGAGCAGAATTTTAGCTCCTGTCGAAGAGAAGCTAAAAGATGAGGGGTTGTACACAAATTGATATTTTTTAAACTTATATCTTTAAAAAGTTATATTGAATTGTATAGTGGTTAGAATTTGCTGACTACCCATGAACACACCTAATATTCGTAACGAATAAAATAATATATATATGCAGAATTATTAAAATATTTTAAGGAAAGAAATTAATTAGATAAAAAATCGTTTCGCCATAAAAAAAAATATATTTAAAAATATCGTTTGGCCGTAAAATTGCAATATGTAACTTGTTAACAATCATGTAAATAATATAATTAAAGTAATAAAATTTTTGTTATAGCCACTAGCTGAATTCTAAGCTATGCAATGCACTGATATGTTCATGGGTATGCAGCAAATTCTAAACGCGCATACACTAATATAACTATTTAAAGATATGGTTTAAAAAATATCAATTTGTATAACCCCTCATCTTTAGCTTCTTCGCAGGAGCTTAAAATTCTGCTCAATGCTGATATCTTTCTGAATACTAATGATATTGAACTGAATTTTTTATATAAGTTGCCCTATATATCTGGTTTAAAGTAGAAAGAAAAATTACACTATGTTTCATAATGCGCAGTAAAACACCATTTACTAAAATTGCTCATAATTCCTGTAATATTCAACAATTCTTTTCCAAAGTTTTACACAAATACTTCTTTAACATATTGTCATCTTTTCTGTAAGTTTCGTATAATATAACAGAAAACTCTGTATGTTATAAGCAAAAAACAGGTGGGAAAATTTGAGATTTTTTAAGAAAACCTTTATATCTTCCTAAATATTTGCGCTGAGTTTACAAAAATTCCTGTAAATATTATGCACATTAAACATTACCATTTCTGAAAGTTTCATTTTTGTATCAGTATTCTGTGAAGCGGGATGGGCTAAAAACGTTTTTGTCTTCATCAGTTTGTAGACGGCCCCCTAATTGCTCTCAGGAACGAATCTTGAATGTAAAATGTGAGTTATTGTCTATTCTTTACATGTCAGAAGTTTAAAGGCAGTCGGGTAAACCATTCCGGATAAATTCTAAAAAATGTGAAAATCTGCAAGTGCCCGGATACCTTTGGGCATATGGTGTATAAATTAAATGACAAAAAGTAATTGATTTTGATATCTTTACATTACGTTATTATCTATAATAGGTAAAAGTAAATACAGATCAAGAAAAAGGCTTTTAAATTAATTGCTAAAAAGCAATTGATTTTTTATATCTTTACATTGTTTGCATATGCACTCTCATAACTAGATAAAATGTGTAAAAAAGTCGCTAGTCTTAATTTAACTCAGTTTGATTCTTCGGGAAATATCCTTTTTTGACTGTAATAATGCCATTCAGACAATCGAAATTAATATTTGATGCAGAAAACTGACTCAATCCCGGCGCCTGCCCGACTGCCATTTCGTTTAACGTTGGTGACCTCACATTCTTTCCTATTATCGAATACTTGGGTTTTTTCACTTGATCTGCGATGTGCTCATTAGGTATTCTTAGAAGTCATAAAAGGTCCTTTTTTGCATTGTAAAATCCTAATATGTTATTTGCCCACTCACTTCCGGATCTGACTTCTCATTAGATCGGACATGTAACAGGATAGACGAGTCCGAAAGCCTTGGAATGGAGTTGCTTTTTGAAATTACGCGCTGACCTTAAAGTGTCTTTCTGCGTGTCCCTCCACTTTCCTTAATTTGTGTTGACGGACCGCTTCTAGACAAAAAAAAAAAAAGAAAGAAAAAAAGGGGATTGTGGGGGCTCAGTGTTAGAGTGGCGGCTTCATCGTCGGATTATTACTTTCTCGTATACGAAGTATACAAAGAGAAAGTATTGTAATCGTCAAAAAATTCGAACTCGAGATTTTGACGAATCTCCACGTTTTAGACCTCCCTGAGTCCGAAAAACACAATTTTGGAATCACGTCTGTCTGTCTGTGAACACGATAATTCGAAAACTATTAGAGCCACGGGAATGAAATTTGGTATGTGGTCTTTAAACATAATTTGTAGGCTTCTATCAAATTTTGGACAAAATCCGTCCAAGGGAAGTCTGTATGTCTGCCCGCGGTCATGCGAACGCTATAACTCAAAAACTTGAATAGATAGATGGATAAAATTTGGTACACAGTTTTATCGTCACGAATGTAGGTCCGTATAAAAGTTTGGGCCAAATCCGTCAACGGGTTGACTGTCTGTCGGTCTGTATAATCGCATTCTTGTATCTCATGAGCCCTTTGGCTTAGATAAATAAAACTCGATATCGCGGATGCTAACATTAATTATAGATCTGTGCCCAATTTTCATCTCAATCGGTTGAAAAACAGGTGTTCAAATTGCATATTTAGTTCAAAATGCACATTACGACTGTGTGTTGGCGAGCGTTTCGCTTATTTTACTCAAGTGAGTATGGTTGGCGTTTGACCCTGGCGGAAATTGAAGCGAGCCGCAAACACGCGCTTCGGAAATTATGGCAATCCCCAAAACGAAACTTCATTTTGACGTTCTCCAGATAAACTCCTGTGATTATCCAGAGGTGTAGTGAAATGTTGTGCGATATCTATAGTAAGATTTCGTACTCAAAAACGTTAAATAAAGTTGTGGTACCTCAGCGCGCTTAAAAATTGCGAATATACGCAATTTTTTTGCAAAATATTAAGTTTTTTGGACTTCATAAATTTTATATGTTTCATTGTAAATCACCATTCATAATTTTTTTTTCAAAATAACCCAGCCTTGGGTAAATACCCCAAAAATATTTACCTACCAACTGGGTGTTTACCCACCCCACATTACTGGTCGTATGCGAGAAAGTTTCGGGAAGGTCACTCCCGCTGGCTGTGGTTTTTGTCCTCTGCGTATGTGAATGCATCTTGGCTAAATCCGGTTATCAGCCAAACCGGTTCCCGTCATGTGGCCGCCGGGGAGTTTGAGGAATGAGGTACTTGCTTTAATAACGTCTTTGTCGTAGTTTCTAAATTATGTTTGTCAAGCTCTTTTGTTGCTGTTAAACGGGAGTTAAATCTGACAAATTAGTGAAGTACAAGCAATGATTAATGAAATATAAAATAATAATAACGATGAAAAATAATTAAAATTGGGTGCATGCAATCAATTAATATTCACATCAGATGTCTCTATCAATTTAACTACGCAATCCATCGCTTGTCTTTATAGGAGGATAAAGTATGTGATGTCACACAGCACGACATATTATAACTTAGATTGTTACTTCACCAGAACTGAGTTTGTTATGCTAGAATTATGCTAAACGTTTTAAATAATCTAATTAAATAATAATACCGATGCACTTCAATTCGTTAGTTATTGGGATGAATTTGATATTCTTCTAAATTTGTTTTGACATTATAGAATGACAATTATTTATTAAAAATAGCAGCTTAATAATGGAATGATAACTACACTGGTATTGTTGTGTTATAAAAAATGAAGATGTATAAATTCTCGCGATAGTTAATTCCTTTCTTAAAGTACTGTGCAATGGTTCCGAAACAAATTTATTTCATTAACATGTAAAATAATCTAACATACATCAAAAAAGAAAATATTTTAATGGCGAAATCAAATGACAATCGTACTATTTTTCATTGTTTCAACGTGACACCCAGAAAAGGTTGAATTTCAGAACAAATATCCATACAATTGTCCGTGAAGAACGAAAGTGATTGACAAATTCCCAGTTCCAATTAATTTAATTTCGTTGCTCCATTAAAACTTGGAAACGCACAGAATCGTTTCTGATAGGGTAGGTGAAAAATGTGAGTCGGCGGCATTTAGCCAACGAGTCCTTAATTCGACGCTTACGACATATATTACTACAGTCGACGCTCGTTATAACGACCCTCTGCGTCCCACACCAAAAGGTTTTTATAACGAGTGGTCGCTATAGTGGATTTAATTAAAAAATGTACACATGCACGCTCAGCAGTTCCGTAAAAACAGGCGATTTTTAAAGAGATTCCAACTAAATGCTCAAATTATTTTTTATCATTGGTATTAAAAATAAAATTTTATCAATTAAAAATATATTTCTAAAACGTATTTTAAAGTAAAAAATAAAGGGTGTTATATACTTACAAAACATTTATTTTCTAAAGAAAAAATCAGAAATGTTTGTTTGTCTTTTCTGCATATGTGATTTTTGCAAAACATAATTTTCCATTTCAGTTAAAGATGATAAATAATGTTCTGTATTTTCTTGCCTTTCAAAAAAAAACATTTTAAAGTCTCAATAGCACTTGAGCATTTTTATTCTAGGCTATTCTAAGTTCCGCGCTGTGGTGAGTATAGTCCCAATCAAGGTTGCACTGTAACACTGAAGACTCTACATCTACGAAGCTTGGCAATACAATAATTAAGGTCATTTACGTATAGAAACATGTTCTTCTTGGAAAAATACCGGGAAGAGTGTCCGCTGAATTCGGACGTTGTATTGGGATTAGACGACACTGGACGGTCGTTATACCGGAAGTAAAATAACATAGTGAAACAGAGTTGGGGATTTTATCACTGGACGTTATAATGGAATGGTCTTTATAATGTGTGGTCGTTATAACGAGCGTCGACTGTATATAAAGTCAGGCATCCTTATTAAATTATATTTATTTAACTTTTAGTGGAATTATTAATTTAATGTAATAAGCGTAATTTTGAAACAAAAGTGTTATTTTATTGTTAACTCTTTTCTTTGTTTCAAAATGGATATTTTGGTTCTTCATTCGTAAGTGTTTTTCGCTATTGTAAAGCTTCTCTACCTTAAACACCCCGTGAGCTTGGTTTATTATGTTAGATGACTGTCCGAGGGTATGACGTGTGCTTCCTGAACAAACAGGCGTTCTCGGTGGAAAGAAAACGCCAAGTGATGAAATTCTCCTTTTCGGCATTTCGACTCCAATCCCCTCGCTATCGCTCACTCGAGATGAGGATCAGAGGAATGCCGGTTATCTGAATGACGTGCCGTAAAACCTGTTCGTGCTAACTATTTAAACGATCGCCCGCCATGAGCAGAATGCGCTTAGACGGGACGGATAAGCCGTCCCATTCATTCGGATAAGCTGGTCTCCCTTGTTTGATTACTTATTTTCTCTTTTAAGAACTTTTCTGCTTCAACATGGTAAGTAATTCAGTGCATAAACGCAAGTTTTGAATTACTTTTTTTTCATCATGTGCTAATTGATACTGCTGTTTGTTT
>BGPR01012980.1:0-13205 GCA_013235015.1 Araneus ventricosus | reverse complement strand
AGAGCCTAAGAAATCTAGAGTGATAAAACAGAGCGGATAATAAAGTAGAAGGAACTGCACTTCTCTTATTGATAAAACGTCAATGAATTTCAGCGAACAAGGATGACGTAGAACAGGAAAACAAGGAATCGAACTGAGCAGAAAACGTGAGACGCGTATAATAAAAATCGGACTCATAGGGAAGAGTGGGGTAAAACTGGGTACTCTTGAATCTGGGGTTATTAGTTCTCTTTTCTAGCGGACAAATACTGAATTACACTCTAACTAGTCATAGTGGCGTGTTTTAGCTGTTGAATACACTGCTTCTGTAAAGGTTTATTTGTTTTAACACCGCAACTCTCTAATGCTCGTTTCATTTTAAACTGTCCTTCCTTAAAAATCATTACACTTTTGAAACCATTTTTAGTCCAGCTTATTATACGTTTACTAAGGATTCATACCCTATCAAACAATAAGGATTTACTACAATAATTGAGCTGTTCTGTTTCGTTTTTCATAACCTCTGCACTCGGGGTAAAACCGGGTACTCCAAGTGGCGTAAGACCGGGAGAGTCAGTATTGATGATTTCTCCGATTAAGACGATAAAAACACATCAGACAGTTGATTGTTTATATTTTAATGATGAATTTTCTAATTTAAACAAAGAAGAATGGTTAATCTAATGTAAAAACTGTCTTAGCTGTGCCCACGAAAGCTGCAGTGACGCGGAGGAAGAAAACAACTGTACATGTGAATTTTGTAACTAATATCTTTAAATTGTCATATAAAATAAAAATGATTGCAACTTTTCCATTGAAAATCGATTTTTTTCCTGATTTCCCATAACGTTAACATGTGTACCCGGTTTGGAGTAAAACCTGGTAGTTTGACTTTTTTTTTATATAAAAATCATTGATAAAAAGTCATGAAACTGACTTTTCTATAAAGTTATATAGTAATCTGATAAACAATGAATATTTTGATAAAATTTGACAAGCTCTCTGTCGAATATTTTACCCCCACCAGGCCTTCGAACCTTAGCTACCCGGTCTTACCCCGCTTTCCCCTATATTTTCGGAAACGCGTGTACAGAACGCATGGGGTTACATGGTGTATCATAAAAATATATTCAAAAACAACTTTATTAAATTGAAATGCTTTAAAAAGGCAAATTTATGAATGTAATTATTACAATAGTTTGCAAACTACAAATGAATCATTCCAATTATAATGCTTTCTTATATAAAAAGAAATCCAAGTTAATTATATGTAAATGTAATTTTTTTATTTCTATTTTATTTGAAAATGGTAACTACTTATTTAAACTTAAAGCGCCTTTTTTAAAAATCGATATAGATTTAATCATATGATATCGAATATAATCTGAATCGCCTGATCTTGTTATTTAGACTGTCCTGTTATAATCCTAGAAAATGAATGCCAATGCATCTGTTTTTCATTCTATTTAAATACATATATGTCTCTGAATTAAATTGTATTTAAACTTAAAGTGCTTTTTTAAAAATCGACATAGATTTAATCATATGTTATCGAATATAATCTGAATCGCCCGATCTTGTTATTTAGACTGTCCTGTTATAATCCTAGAAAATGAATGTCAATGCATTTGCTTTTCATTCTATTTAAATACATACAGTGGCTCCCAAAAGTGTTCGTACTCATACGATTTTCAATGAAATAGGCTCTATACATTAATTAAAATTAATATTTCAGAATAGGTATTTGATAATAAGACATATAATCTATTCTTAACAAAACTACAAGAAATATTTTAAAAACATAGTAAAACTTTATATTTAAGAAATAAATGATCAAAAAGTATCAAAAATTTTATCTCACAAAAGTCTTCGTACACTTTAAAAAAATCCCTACATATTAGTAAATATTCTAATTTTTCGTTAAATTAATATTTAGTAGGATATCCTTTAGCATCCACAACAGCTTTTAAACATTTGGGAATAGATTTCACTAGTTTTTTTGTAATTTCTGCATCAATGTTCAGCCATTCTTCCATCATTACTGTTTTTAGTTCGTTTTTTCTTTTAATGTCGTGTTTTCATACTCTAGCCTCCAGTTCTCTCCAAATATGTTCGATTGGGTTTAAATCTGGCGATTGAGGTGGTGTTTTCAAATTTTGTGGACAATTATAGAAACACCAGAGGCGAACGTTGAGAGCCGTGTGCTTAGGATCGTTATCGTGATAAAACAAAGTTGTTTTCTATACCCAAATTTTGGGCTGATAATTTTAAATTGTCTCTTAAAATATTTAAATAAAGAGCATGATTCATTATGTCATCAATAAATAGCGAATTACCTAGTCCTGATGCTGACATGCACCCCCACACAAAGGCACCTCCACCGCCATACTTAACTGTTCCAACTAAGTTCTTGGGATTAAGTTTCTCATTTTTTCTTCTTCATACCATTATACGTCTACCAGAACCAAAAATGTTAAATTGCTTTCATCTGTAAATAAGACATTATTCCAATACGTTTTGGGTTTATTTAACATTGATTTTGCGAAGGAAAACCTAAGCTTTCTGTTTTTCGCACTAACAAAAAATTTTCTACGGGCAGAACAGAACGCCCATTTAATCTAGCTGCTCTGAGAACTCATCGAACAGTTTCAGGTGAAATTGAAGTAGAAAATTTTTCATTAAATTCTGCATAAACTTTCAAAGCACTCAAGCGTGGATTTTTCACAAATTTTCTAATTATAAATCTCTGATCACGTTTTGTTAGCTTTGCCGGTCGACCTTTTCTTACCTTGTTTTCGATCCGATTTTCTTCTTTAAAGCGTTTTAGCACTACTACACTGTAGAATGGGATAAATTAACTAATTTAGCGATATTCCGAACTGACTTACCACTGCTATGATGAAAAATAATCAATTTTTGAATGCTGATTGTTGTTTCTTTACGACTACCAGCCATTTTTAAATAATAAATAGAATATTAGGGTGCATGCAAGAAAAAATTAAAGCCAAACGATTATTTAAATGCCACCACAATGCAAAAATAAAAATAAAGCGACAGACGATAATTTAAATTATGAATTTATCCGAAAATATTTCTGTGTACGAAGACTTTTGTGAGATAAAGTTTTTGTTACTTTTTGATTATTTATTTCTCTAAAATAAAGTTTTACTATGTTTTAAAAATATTTCATGTAGATTTGTTAAGAATAGATTATAGATCGTATTATTAAACACCTATTCTGAATTATTGATTTTAATTAATGGATAGAGCCCTTTTTTATTGAAAATCGTAAGTGTACGAACACTTTTGGGAGCCATCATATGTTCTGAAGAAAATTGTATTTAAAACTGTAACATTGAAAGATTGATGCTGGGGAGAGGGGAGTTAGTGCACACCTCGCGATGTCGAGAGCGAGCTTTTATTCTACACCAGGAAGTTGACTGCTATAATTTTATCACGTTAAAAATAATGCGAGTTTTAAAATTATTTATTTTTTTTCATAAAATTATTGTCATAATTTTAGAAGAGTTATTGAGTGTGTTCAGAAGTATTCTCCTGATCCGTAGCATTTTTTCAAACTTTGAAGCGAGGCTAAAAGTTTTAATTAAAAGTCATGTTTTCATCTTCTGAAAAAGTATTCATCAGATAGTTTTCTTAAAGTTTAAACATTAAATTTACGAATTTAAATTAACAAATAAGAATTTATATTCAACGACCATCGACTTTTATACTCATTGTTCACTGTTATTGAAAAAAATAACATGATTGTTGAATTCAGATTTAGGTCAAGAGATTCTGTCACGAACGAATTTTTTTCCTGTATGCTTAAATTTGGCTCAAGATCTTTTCTTCTTAAATACACTATTTTATTACATTTATTTTCAGGAAATAAAATATGATTTAATGTCCTGGTATCATTCAGAACGTTGAAAAAGAAACACAGTAATTCAAGGCTGGATATACTTTTTACGAAGTTCTAGTTTCGATTTTCTTATCCAAATAAAAAGTTGAGTAAATAGTAGATAATCTCTCATTCTTGGCTCGCTCTTCTTTTTTTTTTATCTGTATGTCATTCTTAATCTGGAAACATTATTTTAAATTTATCACTTATAAAATAACAATAAAAGTAAGTTGAGGTGGCAATTTGTTTAATTCGGGAGATTGCGTCTTTATTCCAGAGTTACTGCCCTATGTTGAGCAATTTCTACTTTTCTTTTTTTCGTTGCGAAATTTAAAACGCAGGATAAATTTCTTCAGATTAGCTGAATTCACGTGAAAGACAAAATTCCTCCTTTTAAAGAAGATATAAAAAAATTGGAGCAATGTCTTGATGAATCCAATATACATACAGTATCATATGAACATGATACTGTATGTTCCTACCAGATGTGAAAAAAGTTTTTTAACATCTGATATGAACATGATACTGTATGTTCCTACCAGATGTGAAATAAGTCAGAAATATTCGTTATTGGTTGCGAAAAATTAAGTTTTTTCTTCCTCTTTGAAATTTCAAAAAAAATGAGATAGGTGCTGTTGCTTGTTAAGCGACGATTTACGCTAATATTAATACAACTCATATTAATATAAAATGTCCTTTTTAATAATAATAGTGATGTACATTTTCAAAATTAAATCATCAGTGAAAAAATGGTAAGATTTGCTTTTCTTATTAAGAATCTTAATTAATTACCCCTCCCCTCCGATGAAAGATTGGAACTGGCAGAAGCAAAGTCCAGTTTATTATATGCCAACATGAATTTTGGTAGCTACATAATTTGCGTATGAAGTTTATTACCAAGCAGTGCATATCTATCTAATAATTTTTAAAAAAATCCCTTATAAAGTAATATCCATTATTGAGTTAATGATCATCGAATTGCAATTTGTCATCAAGTTATCTATCAATCGGTGTCAAAAGTAATCAGGTATGATCCCTTCTCCAAATTCTGTATTTCCCGTTTGGGAAGCTTATCTGAATATAACTGAACGCATTTGTTTAAAGGAGATTGCCAAATAAATAAATAAAAAATATTGAATATTGCCTTTGTTTGTATACTATTTTTTACTATATTTACTGTTATTACTGTTTTTAATATACTACACATTAAAAAATGCCAAATCAAATTATTTATTAATAAAAGCGAGCTTTTACTTTTCCTAAGGCCGACCGGCACTCCGACTAGATTGAAGACCTTATAGTGCTTTATTATTAAGACCTTATAGTATTTATTATAGCTCGTTCATTCCCATTCAATTTTGTTGGTGCCAGTTACCAGCAACCCCAAATAATATCATCGTAACTTGTCAATTTTATATGAATTATTGCATTGATTAAATAGACAAGCAACGTTTTTTCATTGTTCGCAAATCAAAATCTTGCAAGGAATTTCTTAATGGTTTAACTCAGACTGGCAAATGTGCTCTTGTATATTGTAATAGCTTTTCATGAATATCAGATAAATGCATTAAAATGCCCTATTGCTAATTTCGTAAAACTGCAGTGCATATATAAGTACAGACCTGCCAACTCTCCCGGTTTTGGCGGGAGTTTCCAGCATTTTAACAATTTCTCCAGCCTCCCGATTCTCACCGATTTCTTCCCGCTTTTTAGTATTTTCGAGAAATCGGAGCAAAAAATAGTAATAATAAAAAAAGCAGTAAAAGAGCGACGGAAGAAAAATCCAGCGCTTGCCGCGACTACATTCTCCTCAAATTACGAATGCGTGACGTCATTCCTCTACGGATTCTTCATTAGCTCTTTGCCGCGTCCAAGCTTGTGGACTAGTGACTATCGCCATGGGTTTTCGGCGCTAGGGAGAATTTGTATATCTCTTCTGCCTAACTTTTCGTGTTAGGGGTATCGCCGAAATATTTTTAAAATTTTTTTTGTCGTGTATTTCTTTTTCCATCAGTCCAGATCTGATGTCATCGAAAGAATCTAAAACGAAATACCAGACAGTATTTACCAAGGCCTATTCCGAGGAATATTCGTTTATTATCGCTTCGAAAAAGGATAAGTCGTATGCAGTTTGTACCATCTGCACGTTTGAGTTTTAAATTGCTTCCTGCAAAATCTGCAACAATTTCTTCTTTAAAGGAGTAAAAGTAAAGGAGTATCATGCAATTTATAAACAGGACTTATTTGTAAGTAGAACTCAACTGTAAATATGAAAAAAAAAAACTATAATCAAGAAATATATATATGAAGAAATGTAAATCCATGAAAGCTCTAAAGTACAAAAAAAATAAATAGGTAAGTCAATAATTTATATTGGTAATACTGTATAGATATAAAATATGTATGGAAGAGTGAGGACTAAAAAAAGTGTCTTTAAAAAACTGATCAGATTATTTTAAAACCCAGTTAAGCAATTTTTAAAAATCAATACATTTTATTTATTTTGTTAAAAAATAAAATTTTGAGAAAAATATAGCCAAAATAAAAGATTGTCTCATTAGGAATCCTCCATCTTATTTGTGCATGAGTTAAATAAAGTAAATACTGGCCTTGCTGCGTATTTGTGATCGTTTATGTATAATTAAAAATATCTCCTGCTTTTTCAAATCTGGAGGTTGGCAGGTCTGTATGATTAAAGAATAAAACATCTGAAGCTGTATATGTATGTGTGTGTGTGCACATATATATATTGCCCATTTAAAAAATGAACAATAGTTATACTTAAGATAATCAATTAATCTAAAAATTTCAAATTTATTCACTCAAGTTTCAACAAGTCTTTCTGATTTTCTGTATTTATCAACCCATTCAAATGAAACGATAAGTCATTACACTATACACACAATAGGTTAAGTATACACTCTGAAAATGTTTATTAGGCACACGGATTCACATGCAAATAGTTGGTTCTACAAAGGTTTACATCTCGAAATTAAAAGTTAAAGTATGAATTTTAAAGAGCAAGTTTCCTATTGTTTGTGGAGCTTAAGAGTGCTGGTAAGAACGGTTGAGAACAGTGTTTATACCAATACATATATAAGCATGTGTGAATCCTTAATCCTTTATAATATAATAAATGCGAAAGTCTGTCTGTCTGTTTGTTAGGCTTTCACGGCAGAATTACCAAACCGATTTGGATGAAAACTGGCAGAGCTGTAGCTCGAAACCCAGGAACGGACATAGGGTAGATGAAATCGCGTTAAATTAATTATTTTTGACTACAAATAAAAATTAAATAATTAACAAAGAAAGTCCATTGACTCCGCGATTCTCGATGAAGATTATTTTATTTTTCAATCAACTGTCACGTGATCCTTCAGGAGTGCGAAAACATGTGGAATAAATTATTTTTAAAATCAACTATCACGTGATCCTTTTTTCCGCCGTAACTTCGGAACAAATTTTCCGATAAAAACTATTTTAATACCATCTTAAAGGTCAAAAGTTTACCTTTTCAATGATACCAATTTATTTTCTGTGACATTTATCCTTCAATTTTTATTAATTTTTTAAAGTTTAATAACTTTAATTACGTGCAGACGATTTGGAAATAACGCAAATTTATAGCTACTCTGTTGCTAGGAAACGGTTAGACTTTGAACTAATTTACCTTTATTTCTGAAAATTTTGCTTATCTTTATAATCTATAATATAAAACAGAAAATACATGTATCCGTCTGTCGGTCACAAGAACTCCTCCTAAACGGTGAACGGTAGCGACATGAAATTTACACACGACATTCTAGAGCACATTTCTAGGTCAACGGTGCTATTTTCAACTTTCAGAGTTAATTAGTTCTTAAGATATTTAATTAAATAAAAATTAGCCGCTGTTAAGCCTAATGCTCAGACGTTTTTCGCCAATAACTTCTGAAATATTTATTAGACAACAATTATTTTTATGCCATTTTAAAGAGCAGGAAATTATCTTTTCAATGATATTAATTCCATTGCGATGAAGTGTTTTCTCTGATTTTTATTGAGGTTTAAAAAAAACTTTTAAAGCAATTTCTAACAATACTTTTTATTCTTATAGAAATAAGTTCAAGCCAAATTACTTGTTTAAAAAAAAGCAAGTGGCTTTACCAGTTAAACATAATATAAGCATTAATATTTTTTGAGCATAAGTCAAGATAAGAGTAGACTCTTTCACTTGGTTGTTTGGTGAATCTCTACAGCTTTAAACGCGGTTTCACACAGTGATCAAATGGCGTGCTATTTTCAACTTTCAGGATTTAGTCTCAAGATATTTAATTAAATAACGAAAATTAGCCGGTTAAGCCTAATGTTAGAAGAGCCAAATAACTTCTGAAATATTTATTAGACAACAATTATTTTATGTCATTTTAAAGAGTAGAAAATTATCTAATATTAATAACTCCATCGCGATAGGTGTTTTCATCTGGACTTGTTATTAGTTAGAAAATATATTTAGTAATTTCAAAAAATAATTTTATTCTTATAGAAATAAATTGGCCCATTTACATGCTTATGGGTCTTCACCAAGTTAAACATAATATAGAATATATTATTCTGAGCATAAACAAGAAAGTAGATCTTTCAGGCTTTCGGTTGTCAGAATTCTAGCTTTTAACGGTTACAGGATCAAATGGTCGCTAGGTTTTCAACTCTTCAGAGTTAATTAAGTTCTCAGATTATTAAAAACGAAAATTAAGTGTCTGTTAAGCCTAATGCTTAGAAGGTTTTGCCAATAACTCTTGAAATATTTATTGACAATTGATTTTAGAATACTTTAAAGAGTAGAAAATTATCTTTTTTAATGATAATAATTCCTATGCTGATAAAGTGTTTTATCTGATTGTTATATAGGTTTGAAAATATATTTAACGCAATTTCTAAAAAATAACTTTATTCTTTATAGAAATACTAAGCCCATTGTACTGCTTCAATGCGCGGCTTTTGCCAGTATTAGTTAATATACGAAAATATTGTTTTCTTTGAGCAGGTCAACAAAGGAGGATTTCTGCCTTCGGTTTCCTGCTGTCGTAGCATTTTACAGCTATGGTTACACAGTGATCCAATGGACTAAGTTAGCTCTATTCGATGTTTTGTTTAATTTTCACAAATTTTTAACTGATCCTAATGTGTGTGATAAACTCTTCAAGAAAGTACTTATTCCGGTCTCATGCTGTGGAAAAGGGAAAAGTCGAAGGTGGAAAAAAAGATGTATTAATGGTTCATCATTCCAAGAAATTCTCCCCTAAACGCAGGAATTGTCTTGATATGAAATTTGGCTACAAAAGTTCCATCTCCGTTCCTAGATTAATTTTGCTTTTTTTCAAACTTTCAAAAAAATACTTTCTAAGATATTAATCTAAATAATGAAAAATTAGCCACCATTATCATGTTTTATCTCAGTTTCTTTCTGCCAATAATTTCAGAAAAATATATTGCATGTAGATAATTTACATACCATCCCAAAGAGCAAAAAATTATCCCTGTTTCAATCTTCTAATAAGCATCATTTTCTTCCTAATTAATAAACATTTCAAATCATTTCTATACTGCAATTTTAGCAATGCTTTCTGCTATTGTAATTAAATTCAAACTATTGGACTGCTTTATCAAATCCTTCATTCCAGGTATTCATTTAAATATTGTTTAGAATGTTACAAAAGGTCGAAATTTTATTTATAGCTTTTATTTCACTATATATACCTATTTCACATATTAAAGCAACCACAACACAATGATGTTAATTACTCTCTTCCGACTATGTTCTAATTTTTGGCAAATTTTATAATGATCATAATAAGTTTGTAAAACTCCTCAAGATGTTATTGGAGCCTACTCTATGGCAGAGAGAGAGATGTCTCAAGGAGAAAAGAAAGAACACTATGTGGTTTTTCTTCCCGGCTCAGTCAAATACACTAAAGACAAGAGAATTGTATCCCGGACAATGGCAAAAATACAGAGTATAAGAGTTTCTGCTGTTGTAGCAATGATAGGAGGGGAAAATGAGTACGTGCAAGGACTACGAGATTCTTGAAATTTTTTCCTGAGCAAACGTCTTGGGCATATCAGCTAGTTATCATAAATGGCAGAAATTACAGGCGTTTTGTCTGTCTGTCGGTCACAAGAACCCTCCTAAACGGGTATGACAGGAAATTAACATGACTAGAGTATGGATTTCTAGGTCAAAGGTGCTATATTTTCAACTTTCGAGTTAATCAGTTCTTAAGATATTTAATTTTTAAACCTAATGCTTAGACGTTTTTTGCCAATAACTTCTGAAATATTTATTAGACAACAATTATTTTTATGGCATTTTAAAGACCAGAAAATAATCTTTTAAATGCTATTAATCCCATTGCGATGAAATGTTTTCTTTGGTGTAAAAATAAGGTGTAAAAATATTTTTGTAACGTAATTTATAACAATACTTTTTATTCTTATGGAAATAAATTCATACCAAAACTGCGTAATGGCACACGGTTACAAATTACACACCTAGGTCCAAACGTCATGAAAGCTACTGTTATGACTGATATAGGGAGAAGAGAGAGTGTTTTAATTCCACTCCTTCCGATAATACCGAAGGATTTATCATCTCAGTTCAAAAGGTAACAAATCCCTTTAAAAATATCATTTTCCAGGCTCAGGGCCAGACACTGAAAGTGGCAGGCGTACATTTGGAAAAACCACATTTTTCCCATGGGCAACTATATGTGGCCTGTTCACGTGTGTCCAGCCCACACAACCTCTACATCCGTGCAAATAACGTGGTATACAAAAGTATATTAGCATAGATAAACAATTTACATAACTATATCAGCATACATGTACAGTACACTCCTGTCAGCCGTCCAATTAAGTATTATCAACCGTCAGAACTTTTACTTTCCCCTTTCAAAATGCAACAAAACATTTACATTCGTGAATTAAAAAAAAATAATAATTCAAATTCTTCGCGCACGAAGTCGCGGGTAACAGCTAGTAATATAATAAATGTGATAGTGTGTCTGTCTGTCTGTTTGTTACGCTTTCACGGCAAAACTACCAAACCGATTTGGATGAAAATTGGCAGAGTTGTAGCTTGAAACCCAGGAACGGACATAGGGTAGGTGAAATCGCGTTAAATTAATTATTTTTGGCTACAGATAAAAATTAAATAATTAACAAAGAAAGTCCATTGACTCCGCGATTCGCGATGAAGATTATTTTATTTTTCAATCAACTGTCACGTGATCCTTCAGGAATGCGAAAACATGTGGAATAAATTATTTTTAAAATAAACTATCACGTGATCCTTTTTCCGCCGTAACTTCGGAACAAATTTTCCGATAAAAGTTATTTTAACACCATCTTAAAGTTCAAAGTTTTACCTTTTCAATGATACCAATTTATTTTCTGTGACATTTTTTCTTTAATTTGTATTCATTTTTAAAATTTTAATTTTTATACGTGCAGACGAGTTTGAAATAACGCAATTTTATAGCTATTCCGTTGCTAGGAAATGGTTAGACTTTGAACTAATTTCTTATCTTTATAAATATCTCTAAAATAAGGCAGAAATTACATATATTTGTCTGTCTGTCGGTCGGTCACAAGAAAAATCCTCCTCCTACCGGTCCTCCTAAACGGTGAACGGTAGCGACATGAAATTTACACACGACATTCTAGAGCATATTTCTAGGTCAAAGGTGCTATTTTTAACTTTCAGAGTTAATTAGTTCTTAAGGTATTTAATTAAATAACGAAAATTAGCCTCTTTTAAGCCTAATGCTTAGACGTTTTTTGCCAATAACTTACATAAGATACTTTAAACATTTACATTCGTGAATTTAAAAAAATAATAATTCAAATTCTTCGTGCACGAAGTCGCGGGTAACAGCTAGTAAAGAATAAAACATCTGAAGTTGTATATGTATGTTAAAAAATGAACAATGAAATGAATGAATGAAACTCAGAAAATATGGTAGTAAGTTAAACGAAACATGAAGTGTATTTGACGGATTTTTGAAGATAACACGTAATACAATCCCAAGGATTTATCTGGTATTGTTGCAAGGCACGAGTCTACATCGTAACTGAGAAAGAAACCCGCTCGTTCTTGAAAGCCGTGAGCAGAAATAACTCGAATCCCGTAACGGATGAAACAAATTGTGATTCGCAAAATATGCTTCGCAATGGGATCTCGTAGATTATTTTTTAAGTTTCATTTAAAGCATACACATATAGAGGAAAAATCCTTAAAATAATGAAAGTTGAAGAACTTAGTAGGAAACATAGATCAATCTTTCTGTAATACTAAATTCAATTCATGTATTGAGTTTTAATAATTAAACTTAAATCCTATCTCCTGTTCATATGCAATATGATAGGCGTTTTTAACTACTTTTAACATATTTCACTATAAAACTGGAATGTTCATAAACAATCAATTATTCATTTTAATCTATCGAACTGAATATTGATAATTACATAACCGAAAAAACTTGAAAGAATAGAATAGCGTGTCATTATACATTGTGCTAAGAACTTTGCTTTCCATCCTTGCTTATCTTGAAAGGCCTGGTTTGATTCGTTTTTGAAATGAGGAAAATTCAATAATCATGGAGCATTTTCTTTTGTCTGCTTCTTTATGTTCTTGGTGGTAGTTCAAATTTCTTGCCCTCTACAGAAGTCGCTACTAATTATGTCTAACGCTTATTAAGTATTTTGTTAGTTGCTTTAACAAGTGGTCAATTGGAATATCACTATCATTAGAAAATAACATCTATTATAATAAGGTGAAAAAAGAGTGAGTCACTGATGTCTAAGACGAGGTCTTTTGATGAGTTAGAACAGTGTTCCCCAACCTTTTCATTGCCGGGGGGGGGGAGGACGTTGATTGTTTGTATTTTAGATTGTTTTGATTTAATAATTTTAATTTAATTGTTTAATAATTAATAATAATTTAAAAAACATGTTTAATAATTTTTTTAATAAACAAATAATTAAGCATATTCAAAATAAAATACAGTTACACCAAAAAATGAATATAAAGTGATTTAACATGTTAACTCACTAGAACGCTAAATCAATGAGAACCCTGAGTTTGTTTCTTTGCAACGAGACTGTTTCATCTGGGGGTAAGAAATCGATCACAAGATTTGAAGGAAGACAAACAAGTTGAATAAAAGCTTATAAAAATGGAAATAATTTAATGTTCCTTGGGCTGCCCGGTACCATTTGATCCACGGACCGGTACCGGTCCGCGGCCCGGGGGTTGGGGACCACTGAGTTAGGAGACTGGTAAACC
>BGPR01012979.1:0-40420 GCA_013235015.1 Araneus ventricosus | reverse complement strand
ACCGGAAGATACGTCACCGCCGATATGGCCAATGGGAGAAGAGGCGGGAAAACGAAGGCGCCAACCACAGCTGCACCTAAAAAGAACATTGCAAAGAAAACTAATTAATAATAGATTTAATAACAACATTTTTTAAAATATTTTTTTATTTGTGTACTAAAAAGTAATTTTTTTTTAACTTGTATTGTTTCCACAAAGAGAAAGTATTGTAATCGTCAAAAAATTCGAACTCGAGATTTTGAAGAATCTCCACGTTTTAGACCTCCCTGAGTCCGAAAAACACAATTTGGAATTATGTCTGTGTGTGTGTCTGTCTGTGAACACGATAACTCGAAAACTATTCGAGCTACGGGGATGTAATTTGGTATGTGGTCTTTAAACATAAATTGTAGGTTTCTATCAAATTTTGGACAAAATCCGTCGACGGGAAGTCTGTCCGCATGACCTGGAGATGAAGGCAACAGGCTGGTCCACTCATCCTTCTGAACATCTCAAACCGAACCAAATCTCTTTTCAAGACGGAGAAGCATATATAGCCCGAAAAGACATTATAAATATTTTCACAGATGACTCGAAAACCGAACACGGAGTTGGAGCTGCCTTCTGCGTCTTGACCAATGACATCTGGGCCTACCAGTGGTCTGCTAAACTCAACGACAACAACACCGTATTTCAAGCTGAACTAACTACACTTCAAGAAGCAGTAATATACGCATCTCATCTGCCAAACCACAATACCTCTAAAATACACGTAGACAATAGAGCAAGTATCATGGCATCCTCCAATTCAAAGAGCACAAACGAAACAGCAAGAAAAATTTTCAAAATCCTCCTTTCAAATCCAAGAATAAAAGTCTCTTGGGTTAAAGCGCATGCAGGCAATATAGGCAATGAGAGAGCAGACCAACTGGCAAAAGGCGCAACACAACATGGGCAACCCTATTCACATACTAAGCTTCCTAAACCGCACATAAAAGGCCTCCTCCGGAAGAGGATGCTTGAGGAGTGGCAAACCTCATGAAAGAATGGCGATACAGGCAGAAAAATCTATAACATCATGCCCTCAGTTAGTCTCCGTCCCACTAACTGGATTAGAGAGGATGTTATCTTCTTCTCTCAACATGGACCTTTCCCTGCCTACCTCAAAAGATTTCACCTGTCTGACAGCGATTATTGCAGTTGTGGTGGAATTGGCACGGCACTTCACTATGCCACCGAGTGTATCTATACAGTGTCTTGGCATATGAGGAAGCCAGCGCCAAACTTCGAACAAGAATGGCTGAAAAGGGTCGCTAATAACCTCGTCTCCAGGCAGAAAATTCGTGGGATCATCAAATTCATTAGCGAGAACAGAGATCTTTTCCGGCCTCCCTAGCCTTCAACATCCCAGCGAGCTGAACTAAGTAGCTCAATCACCGGACATTCCACCTTCAAATAAAAGAAAGGTATTTCAACATCCAAAGAAAAGAAGACTATTACGAACTAATAGTGTAAAAGTGAAAATGTCTGTGCTGTACATAGTGTATATATTTCCTTCTTTTTGTCTATTTTGTTTTTCTTTTTCTTAAATAAAATTCCCGTGTCTTGCCCATCAAACCGTTCAGTGACCGGTCTGGTCACGGGTACGGGGGTAAGGGACGGCGTTCTGTTCTGTCAGGTGAACACTATAACTCAAAAACTTGAATAGCTAGATGGATAAAATTTTATACACAGTTTTATCGTCATGAATGTAGGTCCGTATAAAATTTTGGGCCAAATCCGTCAAAGGGTTGACTGTCTGTCGGTCCGTATAATTTACTTTTGAAGAGAATTCGTATCTCCACGCGTATGCGTACTGGTTACTGCTGTTCCCGTAATACGGTCTATCCTGGCTCGCTGCCAACTTCTTCTCGAATAAAAGAGAATTAATTATGGAGTGTTTTCTTTTAATTTTTCTTTCACGCCGAAACATTTTCTCAATAAGAGTTGCATATTTGATTTGCGGTTAGTTTTATTTTGTATATTTCGTAATGCATATTTTTCTGAGTGGATTTTGCATTATTTTTACTCTGACAGAACGAAAGTAGTTTTTAAAAGTAAAGTTATATAGTAACAAACCAAAATTAGTGTCAATTGATTCATCAGTTCTGTTCTTCATGCTTTTTTAATTTCTTAAGCACTCTGCCAATGTGCATGATATTTTCAACTACAACTATCGGTAGTAAATTTGTAACAATCAGATCGGAGATATTGCTGGCAAGCTAAAAGGCTGCTTAGATGTGTGCAAATCTCTTAGTAACTTACATTAGATAATTGAAATTTGATATGTGGTCTTCTAATTTATCCACGCGGTGGGAGGGGAAACAGCACCTTTTTGGGGAAGTATATGAGAAAGTTTAGGGGAGGCCACTTCCGCTGGTTTTTAATGGTTAATGAATTTCAGTTTTGATTGCGGAATATCATAAACACTTTCTTTAGGCCCAAGCTCTTGTGGAATGCATCTTCTTCAGTGAAAAAATTTATATTCTGGACATATTATTAGAACTTTGATTTTCTATGTACTTTGTTATCTGAAAAGCACTGTCTTACTTAATAACTTTTCGGCAGAGATTTTTTTAATATATGCGTTGTATTGTGGTATATAATCTTATTAAGATACCCAAACAGTTAATCCTGGAATGTTATCGTTTTATCGCAGACTTCACGGTTTCAATGGGAAAAGTCGTCAATTTGACTCAACGATAACATTCAGGGTTAATCGTTTTTAAAGTTTGGATTGAAGATTCAACGTTCAAAACAAAACTTCTCAATTTCTGAAAATTCCTTTACAATTTTATTATAACATTCTTATTATTTTAAGAGAATTTCATTAAAGTTGAATGGGAACTTTTTAATGTTTTCGTAAGAAAGGATTAAAATGTATTGCAATATTGTAAACGTGCAAAAATATTTTAAATTATTTCATGCTCATTAAAATATAATATAAAACTATTTTTTTAGATTTTTGATGTGAAAACGTCTTTCCGCAAGTTACAGTGATAGTCGGTCTAATTTTCTTGTGTGACAAAATACTGTCAGATTTGAATCGCTAATAACTACGAATAATGCGAAAAGAATAGTTGACCCCACAACGGATATATCAGATCTGTAAGAGTTTGTCGCATAGTATTTTTTTTGCCTGTAAAGTCATCGTACCAGTGTAGGCGCATGCACATAATTGTTATGAATTAGCTTTATATAAGGTTAAAAATAAGTGTAGCGTGGAAACGCGCTTACCTAGGAGGTTGATTCAGGTGGCATTTAAAGAGCTTGAGGAGTATTACTACGACCCAAAGTAAGACAATAAAAATATTTATCGGAATATAAGTAAAAATCGGTATTAAATTGAATCCGCATGTTTTTTGATTATAACACGCTTAGTTTTCTTTCGAAATGTACGAAACTTACAGAATACTTGACAATACGTAAAAGAAACATTGTATTAAAATTTGAATTCAAATTTTGAATATTAAGGGAAATATGAGCATTTGTAGTAAATAATGTTTTACTGCTCATACGAGAAATGCAGTTTTATATACTTTCAACACATGGTGCTATCAAAAGCTACTCTAAATAAAACGTAAGAAAGGTGCAGTTCGGGTCCGAGCCGTAGAGTTTTCGTTAAAATGCCGGAAAAAATCATAAAACAAGTATTTCGTATTAATATGTGATTTAATTACCAATCTCTTTAATACAATATTAACACAGAGTAGTATAATGGTTATAGAATAGATAAATCACAAGTTGATCGCATGTAGCAAGGGTCTGTGGTAGCTTGTGATTTATCTATTCTATAACCATTATACTACTCTGTGTAAATATTGTATTAAAGAGAATGATACTTAAATTGCATATTAATACGAAACACTTGTTTTATGATTTTATCCCGACGGTTTCACGAAAAATATAATACGCGGACCCGAACTTTGCCTTTATTTTTATAAAGCATTTTGTTTCTTTACAATATTTTGCATGTTTAGCATCACTGAAATTAAAACGTTTGCTTCAAATCTATAATTACTTTTTCTTTAAAAGTTTGCAAAATATCATTGTAATAATAATTCATAAAGACCTCAGTGCAAAAATAAAATAGTACTCATAAATGATTTATTTATGCAAAATTCTATCAATATATAATTATAAAACATAGGGAAAAAATTCAGACTTGTAGCTTAAAATAAAAAGGGATATGGAGCATTTCAATATGCAAACAGCATTAAAATTCATTTTAAAAAATGCTGAAAATATATTTAAAATGTCTATGTAAGAATTTTTAATATCAATATAACATGTTTACATTGGGCAAACATATAAAGATAACAAAATGTTCTTTATCCAGACGACTGTTGGTAATATGAAAAAAGATTTAGTAAGATCACATTTCCTGTCGATTTTTCACAGTTTGACGTCCATTATAACTTAAAAGTAAATACTATTGGTTTGTGAATTTAAGTACCGCCACTGAATGTAGATAAATAACTTCGTACGCCGACAAAATCCTCCAAATATATTATACTAACAGTACGCGCACGACGTTGCCCATGGGATCGGGACTTCAACAAAATAAAAAAAAGCCCACATACAATTACATAAATGAAAGTTTTAAAAACGAAATCAAAACAGAAATATATATATTATTGAGTTTGTCCGCTTCTTTTTCCTCTCGACCGAGTACCGTTAATCCAAAACAATGTTAAAAAATTACAATGTGATATTTATTACACCGCAAAAAAAAGTATGAAAGGCAAAGAAATAAGTTCAGACACGCTTAAAAATAATAATCGAAATTATCGAGTAAATTAATCATCTCCTCGCAGAAAGCGAGAGTAATGACGTCACCCTGGCCCGTCAGCCAATGAAATTGCCTGCAACATTCCGGAGAGCTTTCGCACTCGGAAGTTTCGCTAGAGGAAAAATATCGTTCAACTACCAGGAAAAAATTAATTTAAAAAAAACGGGAAAAGATATTTTAACCATTCTTGTTTTAAATCCGACAGAACCGTTGCAGTTATAAGCTGAAAAAGTTTCAAAATGATATCTTTATTAGAACATCGGATGCACGAGCTTTTAGGATTCCAGAAAATTTTATTTATGAAAAGTGACTATTTAAAAAAAAATCCCAAAATTCAGTAAATTACGTTAGAAATTCGAAACTAACTTTATTAGAATGGAAATCGCGTGCTCTTTCCAAAGGTTTATCTATTTTTTCGTACAATTATCCGAAACTATGCTATTGAGAAATTAGTGCGGAAAATCGCCCAAAACAACACAAAACATTAAATAAAAAATTTTCTAGATTAAATTTTAAAATACCGGCTTCGAGGTGCATTCATTCACCCTTACGACTACCTGTGTGCCAAATTTCATAGTTATAAGTGCGTTAGATTCGTCTGGACATCGCAGACACACACACACATTGCCTTTTATAAGTATAGATTTGGAAGATCCACATCCCATATTTGGATTTCTGAGTGTTTACGAACAACCTCGGTGAATATATTTTTAGAAATCAGATCATCATTTCTCAGAATTTTACATTCAAGTCAAAATTCCATTGAAGTTTGATTATCTGTCTCCGTTTGCGTATAATAAATGTTGGAATTCTATGCTTGTCGGTATTATTATAAATCCTACTTTCGAAAGATTTCAAACATGCATATCTTTTTCGGATTGAAATTCAAAGTTTGAAATTTTTCTCGCATGTTTTTTGTAGGAAACCTTTTCATCTTGTGGTGCAACAAATTTATCTTGCAAAAGGAAAAGGATGCAAATAACAAATATTATTTTATTTATCAGAGTCTAACATTTGAAAAATTTTTCCTTCATTTTTTTAAGTGATAAAATAATTTTAGAACAAAGGATGCGAAGCAACTAATCTTTACTCCAAACATATATTATTTAACCCCTTAACTGTCGTGTCCTTCCTGCATCGAATAATCGCATTTTTAGGCTTAGAAACTAAAATCTAATCATTGAATAGGTTTTAATTTGGCACAAAAATTACGTAGGATTAATAAACATTTCAAGTATTCTATGGCTTTTTACATGAATGAAAACGACAGCTCCTTTCCAAAACAGAAAGGGTCATTTTATTAGATTGCAAATAAAATAGAACTGTTAAAGGGTTAATGAAAAATTTTCGATTTATAGTCTTTGATATATTTTACAACAAAATCGCGATATTTCGCATGACGATGCAGATTCTTCTAACGAAAGTTGTTGGCTAAGCTCATAATTACAAGCCATCTAGTCTTGATTAATAAAATACAGCTGCTTTTTTCACACTCTATTATTTAACTTGTGCAATTTTTGCAAAAATGGGAGATTTTAATTCATTTTTCACTCCTTTCCTGACGTTCCAGAGTTTTGAAATTTTGCACATTTTCGTATTCTCGATGACATATGCTATTTAAATATTTTTAGAAATTAATTATCAGTTAATGAATTAATTCAATTAAACTTCATTCCTTACGAGTAACTCTACCTGTTAGTAAATTTGAGAAAAAAAATGATTTCAAAACTCCACATTATTACTAATATAATAGCCCAGATTAGTCCAGTCAAAATAGACATTCAACTTCGGAAAAATTCGCATAGTGCTGAAAATCGGTACAGACCTTAAATACATCATTATAAATGAAATGTCAAAAGTCCCCATCGATTCCACTTCGGCTAAAAATTTTATGCAAGGTCAAAGGTCGAAAAATCGGTTTTTCTCAAGTTTCTCTTAAACGGTAAGTGTTGTCGTAAAAATAGTTCATATAAAGTTTGTAAATTATGCAATTCTGTACAAAAAAGGGGTATTTTTTATCTATTTTAATGAAACAAATTTTATCATACAGTTTTCAATTTATTTTTAAAAATTGTGTTAAGATTAATCTTCAAATTCTTCTTCAACTGTCATCTAAATAATCTTCAAATTCTTCAACAGTGATATGTTATTCTTCGCTTTCTTCTTCTTCCCCTTGTTGTTGGATTTCTATAGATTGCTCTAAGAAGAAAGATGGATCAGATATCTCTTCATTGATATCATAGGCATCTTCATCTGTTGTATTTGATTCAACATTGGAGTAAGACTTGCCTTGGCAATTACTACATACTTGTGAACAAAACAATCGACATTTTTACATTCACATTTATAATTACAACCCTTCTTGCAATTACAAAAAATAGTATTGAAAAGTTTTTCTGGAGCAGGTGGAAGTAGTCTGAATTGGCTCCAACTTCAATACCCATCCCCAGTTTTCACTTTTCAGGGTCCAGTTCGTTAACTAGACACACTTGGACTTGATAGTAGACACAATATAAATGTTGGTAAGCAGCAGCAGATGTTGGAGGAAGACAGGATAACTGTGCACGTTTATTGCTACGTGTATTTTTCACAAAACTTAAATATCTATACTTGTCTATGGAATCAATTTTGTTTGGTTCTCCATACATAGCAAGAAGAAAACGAGTTCCATTTGTGAGGATGATGTCTGAAGAAGAGCCGATATTTGTGAATACTTCAGCACAATCAATTAAATCATGACGTTTCTCAAATAATTTAAATACTTTTTTTTTTACCTCGTTTGAAAAACGCTGACGTAGTATCGCATCCAGTTATTGCATATAAAAATGAGATACGAGCTTGACATTTTGTATATGAAGTTAAACTTTGTGATGAATACATTTTTGTTTCAATGTGAGCTTTGCCAGGTTTTAAAAAGTAAATAATCCTATCAGTAGGAGTTCGTGCAATCAGTATTATTAACAAATCGACATCTTCACCAACAACATTAGTTGCATTTGTATTGAACTTTTCTAAAGCTGTTTAAATTATGAGGACATCAGCGTCGTTATTAACTTGTTTCACAAAAATATCAGCAGCTTTTAATTTTTCAGATAGCACTGAAATGGAGCGAAACTTGTTATGAGTATTAGCAAGAAATTGCTGCCGGTTTGTTGGAACAGTCATAAATCGATCAAAAAGGACATCAGAAGATGAAGATATTTTAGTAGTCCGACGATGTTGCTCTGCAACTTTGGTATTCTTCGTATAATCAGAATAGCTATCAAATACTATAATACCGTTATGACCAAAATGTCTACGTACATAATGAACGACTTTCTCAAAAATATCATCGAATATTTCTTCTCGATCCTACACAACACGATGTCAAAGATATCCTCCATCGATGATATAGGTAGTATTTGTGTTATCAATTCCAACATTTACACATTGAAAGCAATCATAAATGGCTGGTTTTTGTGTTTTGCACGTTCCAATTGCATAGAAAAGTGATAATGGATAAGGACCTAATTCATATTTGAAGAATGTTTGAAATTCATCTTCAAAGGACTTAGTAATACTCATGCGTTGAAATAATAATACAGGATCTATTGGTACCTTCTCATCTCGTGAACTTTTATAGCGCTACTGATAGTTAAAAGAGGGAGTACTTTATCAACACGTTTCAATTTAATATTATTAAAAGTCTGGCCAAACATTCTAGACATAGAAGTAATTCCAACTTCACGAGCATTATGACAATTTTTTCATCGCCAACTACTCCACTTGCAATGGAAATAATTTTTTCAACCACAGGAAACAGGTCATGCAATAAAAACCACTCAAGAAGTTTTTTAATGTCTTCAGTATCTCTTTTTACACGTGAATCACTTGCATTCATTCATGAATCATTGCTCCATTTTTACATTACCAAGATCTTCCTTGTCTCTCACATACAGTATTCATTGCATGCATGCTATAAATCCATTTACTTATGACACTCTCTTGCGTACTTCTTCCTCGAGAAATACCTCCATGTGTTTGCATTGATTTCATTAGTGATTGCTCAATGATCGTATCTGTCGAAGTTCCACAACTGAATTTAGCAGAATGTCTAACAGCGAGAAATCCTTGTATAAACCTTCTAAAAACACTATGATCAATCAAATGTTCCAATTGTAGCTTGTCCTAGAGATATAAATAGGTAGATTTAGCATAAGGAAAATATCCTGATGCGTGAAAATAAGGAATCATTTCTTTAACGCAATTCAAATGAGCTTGCCAATCTCCCATACGTTTAGCTCTTATGAACTCTTTTGCAATCGAAACCATAAATATTGAATCCATAATTTTCCTTTAGAGCCTCGTCCTTCATATTGCTTGATTTTTTTATTGCACTGATAAAGTAATGCTTCAGTTTTCTCACGACAATTTTCAATATCATTATATGAAATAGTGTTATTTTTTACATCTTCAATAGTGTTTTGAAGATTTGCATCCATATCATCATCAATAACGAGTTCTTTTGATATTATTGTTGCTAAAGTGAGATGAAGTAATGTGTGAGATCTGACAGCTCTGGCGTAAGCATGTCCAGTGAGCATTTTATTTAATGAATTAGGTGCATAAATTTAAAAAAGCACCTCTTTGATACGACTTCCTTGCATAATATAACCAATTGCTCCGAAAAACGAACTGAGTAAATGAAAGCCTCCAAACCTTATTACAATCTTTGATGAATCATACCCTTCAGCTGCTGTAGCTAGAATTTCTCGAGCTTTTGTATACAAAGGTTGATCAAAAGTAACAATGCATACATCGTGGCCATAACGTTTTGCATTCTCCAAAGCACATAGTAAAGTTGTGTATATAGTTTCCTAGTCACTCGCTGGTTGGAGAATAAATGGTAAGAGTAAAATTCCAGATATTGAAAAATCCATACTATTGCTTGATAAACGTTCAATATAACCGTTCCAACCTGGTAATAATAAATTATTCCATTTCCCCTACAACCATAACATCTCTATTTTGTGATACACGTGTATTGGTACATGAGCTTTTGCCGCAAAATCTTTTGCTGAAATTACTTGTTTAGTTCGTGATAAAGGCTCTTCTGCTAAAACCGAACTTTTTGGAGTAATAATTTGAATGACACCCATTATGTGGAGAGTGTTATGGCCATTTTTTATTTTAGCCAGTGTATTTCCAAATTTTTAAACCGCGATATCTCATGAATCATCATTCATGAGATATCGCGGTTTAAAAATTCGTAGGAAAAAAAGTATTCAGAGCTTTTTTCGTAGAGAATCGCATAATCTACAAATTTTGCATGAACGATTTTACCATAAAATTTACCGTTTAAGATATATTTGCGATAAACCGATTTTTTTTTTACCTTTGACCTTGGATAAAATTTTTAGCAGAAGTGGGATCGATGGGGACTTTTGACATTTCATTTATAATGATGTATTTAAGGTCTGTACCAATTTTCAGTTCTACGCGAGTTTTTCCGAAATTTCAATTTTTTTTGTTGTCTATTTTGACTGGACTATAAGATCTGTCTCTCACTGATCGGGTAACTCTCACATGGTTTGTGGTTTGGCTGCGTGCCAAACAGCCTACGCCTATAGATAAACACATCATTAACGAACGCAAAAATTCGATTTATGTTATAACGTCAAAGAACTCAAACTCAGACAGTTTTTTTTTATTCATGCTGGATTGGAATAAATTTCAATAAAATGACTTCATCTGTTTCATTTCTTTTTGCGTTGGTAAAGTTATTTATGAAAACGAAATTTCGTGTCAATTGATTCGTGGCGTTTTTTATATATAATTTAAGCTGCATTAACAGTTTTATTTCTTTTTTATTATTTTCTTTCAGTATTTATTTATTTTGTATTTGGTAATACATTTTTTTCTCTCAGTGGCTTTTGCCTTATTTTTACTCTGACGAAACGAAAGTAATTGTTAAAAGTAAAGTTATTAGTAAATGAAGGTTAGTGTTAATTGATTCATCAGTTCTGTTTTCCATGGGTTTTCTTAAACTTCTTAAGCACTCTGCCAATGTAAATGATATTTTTTACTATAACTTTAGTTAGTAAATCTGTGAAAATGGGATACGAGATAGGTTTCGAGGGCTAAAAGACCGTCTTAGATGGGCACAAAATCTTCTAGTTTATAATATTGGATTATGAGTGAGAGAATAAAAAGTAGAACACAATTACAATAAAATTTATACCTATTTGTATAATAGTAAAAATTTGTTTTAAAATTTCTTAATTCATTTATGTATCACTGTAAAAATTCTTTAAAAATAAAGTTCAGGTTTCTAGAATTTTCAATAAATCGTTAAAGAATTGGTTGCTAATTTATATATTTAGTATACTATCATTCAGGCATTAAATATTCAGTCTTACTGAAATTACTTACTTACAGAAATTGTTATTTTTTAAAGGATAAACTAACATTTAATGCTAACCGCTAACCAAAATTCTAGTATCAAATCTCACCAATAATACTTTCTAAGTCTGAATAGCATTTCATTATTCATATTTTGTTGAAACAGTGTGCCTGGAAATATTTTGCCGAAGTTTTAATTAACAGTTTCCGAATGATTTACGGACCGAAAATAATTTTGGAACTCCTAAATATATTCCATGCCATCCGAAATGTAATTGCTACTCTGAAATAAAATATTAGATAACAAATGGCATTTGCCACGAACTGTAGCTACTTATGAATACAATGCAGAAGTAGTCTTCCACGTGCTTTTTCTGTATATATCATTTGATCTCATAGATTACTTATATACATAAACTTACAGTGATACTAAATATTTTAGAAAGAAAAATATATTTATCAGTACGATTTATTAATTGTTTAAAAATAGAATCATTTTGTCATTTGAATAATTGCCGTACATATATAAGCTTTAAAATTCAATTTATCTGATTTTTAGTTTGATGTATTATGTAAATTATGTAAAAATTATCGTTTGCTTGTAGATAAAATGTAGCATAAACAATCCTGAGCAAATTTCTTAGAGTAAAATTTTATACATAGTGAAAGTTTTTTATACATAATTTAAAGCGCTTATTAAAATTGACAGCATATATAAGGGATTTTGTACATTAAGTAACAAAAGGAGCATTCAGAGCCAAAATGGACCAAGTTTCATGAAATTTATTTCCGAAAAAACAGATCTTCAAATTTAACTAGGTGCATTTAAAATAGCATTGGACTTGCTTCCTGGTGGATACAAAAAAAAGCATGGACTTGAACCGTTATTATACAGAAAATATAAGATTTCTACACAACCATAAGAATGTTAGTGCAAAATGAACAAAGCTTGGGCTTGATTCACTTTAATTTTGAACCCTTCGTATCGTACTTAGGAAAGACTTGAGAACTTTTTTATTGAAATTTTTAATAAATATAAACTTCCGCTATTTTTATTGAAACAAGAATAACAAATTTCGTCGCTTAACAAGCAATGCCACCTATTTCAATTTTTTGGAATTTCAAAGAGGAAGAAAACACTTAAATTTTGTCAACCTATTGCGAATATTTCTGAATTACTTTCCACATCTGATGGGATCGTGTGGTCTTATGTTTATATCACATGTCAAAAAAGTCAGAAATATCCTTAATTGTCTGGAAAAATTGAGTATTTTCTTCCTCTACGAAATTTCAAAAAATTGAGATAGTTGGTGTTGCATGTTAAGCGACGATTTACTCACTTTTCCTTACAACTCATTCTTGGATTGCAATAGTTTGACGGTGGAATCTCTACTTGGGTATTCGAAGATTCCAGATTCGATACCCAAATTTTCCAAACATCCGTTGGGAGTAAATCCAAAAGACTCTT
The DNA here is from genome assembly GCA_013235015.1 of Araneus ventricosus. Taxonomy (NCBI): domain Eukaryota; kingdom Metazoa; phylum Arthropoda; class Arachnida; order Araneae; family Araneidae; genus Araneus; species Araneus ventricosus. Next base: position 27,761 of record BGPR01012979.1, on the reverse strand, counting down.
TAATCTGCCATCGTGGATCAGAGTGGCATAGGAATATAGGGATTGCAATTGTTCTCGTCACCTGCCAAGAGTTCAAAACGACAGGATGGTTCGCAAGATAGCACTCGTGTAGCTTCAAAGCAGAAAATTATGTAAACCACCTGTAATGTTTTCTTCAACTTCTTCGCCTGGTTCCACAAAATGACGTGCCTTATGCTTAGCTGAGTCTTATAGTGACCCTAGAAGCACAAATATATTGCAATATTATAAATATATATATATATATATCAAAACAAACTTAGAAACACAAGACAAAAACTCAAAAACAGTCAAGACAAAATGGCAAAAATAGACAAAAACCAAAATAAAATTGAAAAATATCTTAGCGAGCCGCTCGTCAGGAAGAGAAGCTCGCTCATAATATTAATTTTTGCTTTTTTCTGCTAACGACAAACGAAATCCATTAAAAATTGCCGTCATCCCTTCTAAAAGCACAAGACAAATAAAAATGGAAGAATTCTTGTATAAAAAATAAATACATTTAAGAAGATTTAAAAAGAATCAAAAACAAAAAATCCGAATACAAATACAAAAAATCCGAAAACAAAAGACCTTGAATAAAATAAATAAAAACAGCCGTATACATAAAAAATAATAAAATAAAAGCGAAATACGATTACCATGGCCAGGAAAAAGCTACCGTGACCACGAGGAGAATGAATGCCAAACCAGTTATTGCTGTTGCCAAACAGAGGAAAAGGAAGATAAGGAGAAAGAGGCTTTGTCAGTAGCTCCGTAATCACTGCTTTAGATATCGTCGCACAAAGTTTTCGGGAATACCATTATTTAAAAGTTCATCATACAAAAGCTTTAATTGTCTAGATTTTGAAATTTCGTTCGAACAAATAGATCTAATGCGAGAAAATTGAGAGAGAATAGTGTTTCTATAAATCTTAATAGAAATATTAGAAGACCAATATGAAAGTCGGTTGACACAAAAATTAAAATCCATTCTTTTGTCAAAAATATCGATACAAAAGTTATTATCAACAAGTTTAATATCCAGATCTAAAAAATCCGCTTCGAACTGATTACAGTTTGTTTGTTTAAGAAGCAAGGCTGAAGGATAAATATTTTGCCACGTAATATTAAATGATCCATGATTAAAAACAAAAAGATCATCTACAAATCTGAAAGCCTGAGGATGAAGAAGTAAATAATTCTTCTCAAAATAATGAAGGAAGAGATTAGTTGTAATAGAAGAAAATGAAGATTCTTGAGGAATGCCATGTGATTGGAGAAAAATACTTTCCCCATTGTAAATAAAATTATTAAATATGCAAAAATTACATAATTTATCCCAATACTCAAAAGAAATATTGAGAATATTTTTGTAATCAAAAAAGTATGAGTTAAGCACCTCTCGAAGAGTGGCTAAAGGAATGCTTGTAAAAAGATCTTTGAAGTTAAAAGTCTCAATAGAAGAAATACTGTTCTTATTATTGTGAATGAAATCAATAACCGGTTTATTATTGTTAATAATTCAAGTGAAACCTTCTGAACAAATGACATTCAGTAATTTTTTTAACAGATTAAAGAAAATGTAACCGGGTTGCTTCATGTATGAAGAAGTTCCACAAGTGATAAAACGATAAGAAATAGGATTTTTATGAAATTTTGGATTAATAGTAATATAAGGAAAGCAAAAATTAAATTTCTTAATTTTGAAGAATTTATAGAAAGCAAGAATTTTTTTGGATATTGTACTCATATTAAAGTTGGACTTTTTGTATGTTGCTGAATTTTGAAGTTCCTTATCCAGAAGATTATAGTAATGCTGTTTGCAAATAAAAGCATAGTTATTGGAAGCTTTGTCGATAGGAGTGATTATGAATTTACTTTTTAAGTCATCAATAGCAATTTTAATATTAGAAAAGCTAAAAGAATCAAAACATTCGGAATTATTATAATGGAAGGAGAAAGACTTTTTCAAAAGGTAATCAAGATTCCATTTCCACTCAATAAAAAATTCAATGGGGATAGAAAAAGCATTAGAAGTTTTTAAACAGAAAACATCAATATTATTCAGTAATTTATGCAGTATGGAAGGAAGAGAAACACGAAAAATAGGTCTGAATTTTGGACCTTTTAACATGATACTTTTAAGATCTGTATTCTCTACAATGTCTAGATTACCAGTAACAATATGGCCAGAATCTTTGTCAATAAATTGAGAAAAGGAGTCTTTATCACAAAAACAATTAGCTGTTTTTTTAAGATTTACAATGTCAGAAGACGCATTATTGTAATTGAAGATTTTTCTGCCAAAAGGAACACTATATTTAAAAGTTTTTTGTAAACTAATGTTTTTAATGGGAAAAAATTGCTGTGCATAATTGAAAATGGAAGATAAAGGAATCTTCTCAAAAGTAGGATGCTGGAAATTAAAAATGAAATGCAACTTTTTAGTAGGATCTTTAGTAGGAATTTTTGACAATCGCTGTTTCAAAAGATCTAAAATGAGAGTTCTGAAATGTAAGTTATTGGACCTAAATGAACCAAAGTTTGAAAATAAATCAAGAAGAGAGCTAGATCTTAAAGAGAAAACAAAGTTCTTGACAGGAGCCCACAGATAAGAGTTTGCAAAAGAAAGTTCTAATGCCTAAAGTTCACTAAAAAGGTCAGAAACTGATTTAGAAGGTCTTTTCTTAATCCTTTTTCCTCTGCAACCTCTAAAAGTCTTATGATGTGTATTATGAAAAAACTTAAATGTACAGGAATTGTCTGGAGAAATCTGTGTGCTATTAAAAAGGTCATTAAGACCGTATGGAATAATTGTTTTGTATTGGAGCATAAAAAGGTTTTCTTTTGAAAGGCGATTGTTTTTATCAGGAACGATATCCAAAATGTTAATAGAAATATTATCAAAACTATGACGCTTAAAGTGCTCAAATTCGGCATTAAAAGAAGAATGTGATAAATATTTTTTAATATCATGTCTGTGTTGGTTAATTCTAATATTGAGAGTATTGCTGGTCTGACCCACATATTTCATATCACAAATGGTACACTTCAAAAGATAAATACAGTTATCGATTTTGCAACCAGGAATCAAAGTATCATCATTGCGAACTTGATCAATATCAAGCTTAGGGCAAGTAAGACATCGCCTATTAGAACATTTTTTGAAAAAAATCTCTATGTTTTGGCCCCTAGAAGACGGTAAGTAAGAAAATTTCCTGTCACAGAGATCATGAGCAAAATCTTTGCAAAACATGGGGTAATTGTCTGACGATGTAAATCTATCCCCCAGAGTAGAAAGACACCGAGCACTGCGCGATGAGCCATTTTGCCAGTCGCTAAAAGACTCATTGTGTGAAATGCCATAGACAAAAGGAGAAGAAAAGTAAGTACAAAACAAGTATAAAGCATTAAGCATAAAGCATACAAGGAGCGCTGAAACCTGCTGCAACAAGCATGCTCTAGAAATTAAGAAAAACAACAACAGAAAAAACCAAAAAAATTTTAGTTACATAAAAATTATACAAAATGTGAAAGCAATTTCTGAATTCGCGCTAAAGCTGCGTCAACAGAAAAGCATTATATCAAAACAAACTTAGAAACACAAGACAAAAACTCAAAAACAGTCAAGACAAAATGGCTAAAATAGACAAAAACCAAAATAAAATTGAAAAATATCACAGCGAGCCGCTCGTCAGGAAGTGAAGCTCGTATATATATATGCAAAGCAATATTGTGCAATATTGCTAATATTATTTAATATTCTACAATATTATATAATATCGAACAATATTGTGCAATATTGTACGATATTTTAAAATATAGAACAATATTGTATGATATCGAACAATATTATATAATATCGAACAATACTGTACAATATAGTGCAGCATGTTGTGCTACCTGGGGAAGAGAGTCGGGTAGTTATTTTCCTTTGATCGATTTGGTCCAAAATTTCATACAGATCCACAATTTTGGTCTAAAGATTGCATACAAAAGTTAATTACTCTGGTTCGATGCGTTTCTGAGTTATCCCGTTCACAGGCATGCGAAACGGAAGACCGGCAGACAGTCAACTCTTCGACAGATATTTTTTCCACAATTATACAAATCTTCATTTTGGTGATAAAAGAATACACCAAATTTAATCTATTTAGCATCTCGCGAATTTGAGTTAATGTCCTCGTAGGCTCAAGAACGGACAAACAGGGAGATAACCTCTGATGGATTTCATCCAAAATTTGATAGAGATTTAGAAAACGTAGAAAATGTCGTCGGTGTAGCTTGTTATATTTTTGCGTTAGCTTGTTCATAGACAGACTGATATGATCCCCAAACCAAATTTTTGGACTCAGGGAGGTATAAAATGTGAAGATTCACCAAAATCGGTTGGTTGAATTTTTTTGGCGATTACAGTATTTTTTCTTTGTATACTTCGTCTACAAGAAAGTAAACAAAAACCTGGAATTGTTCAACCTTCATTTTCTCATATAGATCGCATCCGAAATTGAATTCGCCTCCCTCGCTCTGTTTTCTATTTATAGAGTTCACATACGTAAAGAAGAACAAAGAGACAGACACAATTTAATAAATTCTATTAGGTAGCAGAGAATTTTTGTGTACAAAATTGCAGAACTCTACATGATTTAAACATATTTCTTGAGAGACATTACTTATTAGAGAGAAATCATTTCTACACAATTTTAAAATGTTTCAGGGCAGGAATCTATGACGATTCCTACATTGAATACTATTCATATGCAAAAATATCAGCCAAACGTCTTCCATCATTTATTTCTATTTTGGTACTTGTCGTTTCTTAAAATCCTAATTTATATTTTAAACATGATTTCGTTCTAGGAATAATTTGCAATAAATCTCAGCTTATTATAATACAATACTGATGTTTTCCAGACTGCGTAGGATTTGGTTGATTAACTATGTAACTTTATATCTTTTAAGATGGCGAATTATTTTTAACTGTATATAAAAATATTTCTTCGGTATTAGAACTTGCAATTTCAACGGGGAGATGTTATTTCTTCCTATATTTTGTCAAGCATTTAAAGAACTAAACTTAGGCCATTGGAATGTTTCAAGTTGAAAAATTGCCGCGGTGGCTTAGTGGTAAGATGCCGTCCTGGGACTCGGAGGTACTTCAAGTTCAATACCCAATTCCACTGATCCCTCGTGTATTTGGGCCTGTTGCACGTTAAATCATAAGTAAGGGGGTCAACCGACCTCCCGCTGTTGTGGTGAGGAAGTGTCGTAGGAGTTTGCCAGCTCAGGTATCGTCCTCGTCATCTGACCGTGGTTCAAAATTGCGAGGCCCCTCCCAAAATAGCTCCTGTGTTGTGCTTCCAAATGGGACGTTAATATAACTAAACTAACTCACGTTGAAAAAAAAGATTTTTTTTAATAAAATGAATTATCTTTTCAGTGATACTAGTTTCATTTCGGGACAATGTTTTCTCTAATTTTAATATTTTTAAAAAAACATTTTTAAGTTTATTTTACAATACTTTTCCTTATTTTGTTTACTGCACGTTGCGACGATAATAAGTACAGGGTGAACAAAAAGTCCGTAGAAACTTTGAAAATTCATTAAAACCGTAAAAATAACCGAAATGAGAGAAAAAACGGTTTGCAGGGTTAGCAGCGCTAGGTCACGGGATTTTTTAAGACAAGAAAAAATAACTCAAAAAGCAGGCGATAGATGGCGCTAGTACAAGCGACTTCGGTGGAAATATGCAAATGAGCTCAGGGTTGCCACATTGTGGGAATTTGGCCTTTTTTAAAAGCCCTTGGCCTTAGGAATTTTCATTTGGCCTTAAATTCATTTTTGGCCTTTTTTTGGCTTTATTTTTCCTTATGACTTTTTGAACGATTCTTAATATATAATTCTACTGTTTTTCTAATAAATTTTAGAACATTGAAAAATATTATAGAACGTTGTTGATAACAAGAGTTGATATATTTTATTCTGGTCCAAAAAGAACCTCCTTTTTCTTTCTCTTTTTTCTTCTGCAAGTGGCGCATGTAGAAGTTTAAAAATAATCACTTGAATTTTAGTTTAATAGAACAGTATTATACATATGTCTTTCTGGTGGGATTCCTTTTTATGAAGGATACTCATTTTCTTATAGCAAAATAAGAGGGTAATGTGCGCTTTCATGAAATTTGCAAATTTGGCCTTTTTTTGCCTTATTTTGCTATTTTGTTCTGCAACCCTGAATGAGATGGTTATAAGAACTTACGCTCCAAATCCACAACAACAAGTGAACATGGATGCTGAGTGCGAAGGATAAAGCTTTGTTGAAGTTGTTTTCCGTGAGCCAGGAATCGGGACCATTGCCTGCTGCACTCTGCCATTGCTGGATTTGTGACTCGCCTGTAATGTGTTATCCCCTGTGATTGTGGTCATGTAGAATACATACTGATTTAATGAACGATTTGGAGGCATTCTGTTCGTTATTTGCTTATCTTTTCTTTGAATTCTTTACGTTAGTGCCACCTATCGGTTGTTTTTCAGTTATTTTTTTCTTGTCTTAAAAAAATCCCCGTGACCTAGTGGGGATTTCGGTTTGCTAATCCTGCAGATCGTTTTTTATTTCGGTTATTTTTCCGGTTTTTATGAATTTTTAAAGTTTCTACGGACTTTTTGTTCGCCCTGTACATTTTTCGTGTGCGCATTACAGTTGCTATAATTAAGAGTAAATTTAAAAAACAAATGATAGTATTTGGAGCTCCATTCCGCAAAATTGAAGCATGATAATGTTTCTGGTTTGATTTGCCTGTCTATATGTTATTTTTGATTATTGCATTCTCCAAGAAATATATGGCCAATGAAAAGCAAGTCTATTATTTTTCTATAAGCTTTAAAAACGTAAAAACAGATGCACAATGACACGGAAAAGAAGAGGATTGACAAATAGTGAAGTGAATGAATTAATGATAAGTTATTTAGGTATTCATACGAGGGTAAGTTATTAATTAAGTAAAAAAAGATAAGAAAAATACTTTACCATGATAGTCACTTGGAAACAATTTTATTTTTCAATATAATCTCCATCAATGTTGATGCACTTATCCCATCGTTTTATCAGCGCCCCAATTCGAGCTGCGTAAAATTCTTTGGGTTGCTGTCTCATCCACAGTAGGACTTGGAGTTGAACGTCGTCATCATCTGCAAAGTGTTTGCCTCCAAGATGTTGTTTCAGTGGACCAAACAGATGACAGTGCTACCTTAGCTAGTGCTAGATTTAGCCCCAAGCGATTTTCACCTGTTTGGTCCACTAAAACAACATCTTGGAGGCAAACACTTGGCAGATGAAGACGACGTTCAACACGAAGTCCTACTGTGGATGAGACAGCAACCCAAAGAATTTTACGCAACTGGAATTGGGGCGCTGATTAAACGATGGGATTAGTGCATCAACATTGGTGGAGATTATGTTGAAAAATAAAATTGTTTCCAAGTGATTATAATGGTAAATTATTTTTTTCTTATCTTTTGTGACTTATTTAATGACTTAACCTCGTATAAAGGCCTAAAGCGGAATTAAAGTCAATCTTAAAACACTACAGAAGGAAAAACATTCATTAAACAGAGGCATGCTATCGAGTTAGTGTATCTTTTAGACATTTGCCTGCATTTATCTGCAATTTGGCTTCTTTTTCTCTAGGGTTATTAGATCCCTGTACACGGACTCATTAAGTCTTTATTTACAATCATCATCTGGCATTGGATACTACACACGACTGAGAAGATTTGCCCTCAATGCTAGAACCTCTTCAGTTTTATTGCTGGTAATATAGCTAACACAGTGCTTTTAGACTCCGCGGGAATCCAAGAAATTCTTCTATCTGCATGAATGTTTCTCTCTTCAGTGCTTATAATTACTATAGAAGTTAATATATGTTCCCACTTTATTAATATTAACCTCAAGATTACAACTTTAAGTCTGGATGCATTGAAGAAAAATTTATGGACCCTAATTTAAAAGTGGCATTGTCAAACCATCAATAGAAAAAGTTATTTTGGATATTTTTAAGGTATTTTGTGGAATGATTGGTGGGATTGTTTGGTTGCATAACACACTGGCATGACTGCGATTCATCCCTTGTTACAGCAATACGTAGAATTATATTAGAATGATAAACAAAGAACGTGTTATTTTTTACATGATAATGTTTATAGACTGACTTACTTGCGACTTGTAAATTGCGTTACGCGACATAGATATGCAAATATCGTTGAAAATGTTCCAAAGGGCAGATCGTTAACCCCACATCTATAAAATTTGAGAGCTATCTACTTCTTGGGTAGAAAGTGATGGCTCAAAAAAGTTTTTCAAAATTTTAATTAGATTAAATAAAATTAATCGAAATGTTAAACTTTATTCTCCGTAAATTCCGAACATATTAATGCGCAAAAAACATTTTTACAACAATTTATATGTCCAAAAATTAGATTATCAGTAATATCAATTTTATTTCCGTCAATTTATTCTCTAACTACAATAAATTTTTAAAAATATTTTAAGTAATTTAACAACAACAATGTTTATTATCTTAGTTACTGCATTCATGCACGCGTACATCGCGACGATACTAGCCTTTTAACTGCGGGTGTGGATTATGATCCACATACTTAAATTATAGCCAGACGTGGGTGTGGTTTATAAACCACATGCTGCGGCTGTGGTTTATGTACCACTGAAGTCTAAAAATATTTTTCATATATAAATAAAATAAATAAACATTTCTTCTTATCGTTTATCTTACCCCATCGAGGAGCACCGCGAGTTCACGGATGAGAGGCTGCCGTATAAGTAAGCTGGTCCCCGCCAACCCGATGGTACAATACTGGTGGTGTGGCTCTTTAGGCACATCTCCGAAAACAGGTCGTACCCGGGTAAAACCATGGGTTGTTGCATGAGACGCTCGTTAATGTGCAGTTATTATAGTTAATCGTCTATTGTGCAGGAACCACAGAGCCTGACTATGTTGTCGCGGCGGCCGGTCTTTCATGTTTTACCCGGATGCTTCGGCTTGATGATGTTCCTTGTGGCTTAGCACTAAATTATAAAAATATTTTTTATAAAAGTAACTAAAATCATTTTTTTATTTTTATCGTTAATTACAAAAAGGAAGCTTAGTCATGCAAATATTTTTAATTCGACACTGTATCACAGTAAATACATGACATATATATTTCTTTTTTTGCGTTTAGGGCGATAGGCTGTACTGAAAGTACCCGCAGTTAAGGGGTTAAATTCGTCGTGATGTCTCATAAACGTGAGTCGTCATTAATCTACTAATATATCGCTATTTGAGAATACAAGTAGATTTTCTTAAATATTTAAAAAGCTTTACATATATTCTTCTAACGTTTTTCATATTCTCATATACGCAACAAATACCGAACTATGTGTTATCGATATATACTTCCATAGTAGTAAACAGTTTGGAAAATTAAAATTTAAAAAGTTGCATTCTCGGCAAGAGATATTTTTGAAATTGTTTAAATGGTTAATGATAGATTGGTGGTCTTTTTATTATTCTTATCATGCCATATTTCCTGGGATATGTAAAATTTGAAATTATTTGATTTTAATCAGAGACAGCCATCTTGATTGGTAAGAGATTGACAAAATTCCTGGAATTTATTGCTGACAAATTCCGAAGAATTCGAGTAATGCTTTCTCGCCGATTATATTGAATAATTTAATTAGATGGGGTTGTCGATTATCGGAATAATAAGCTCCATTTCTACGAGATCATCAATTTTTCCATACTCAAATATTTTAATTGTTAATACCTACGGCCTCGATCTTCCTATCCCTATGTATAATAAATAAGTGTTTATTGTGATAAACCTCTTCGATGAGTGTAGAGCTTAAAAATAATCAACTAGAAAAAGTAGAATAAATTTAGAAATAAATTTAACTTAAACTTTAAACAGAAACAACGAAATAACAAAATTTAAGCAATGACATTTAGACAATAGAATTTATACTATGTTTAAGTCGCGCGCAATTGTAGCTGCATACAAAAAACAATGGAAATTAAAATCATTCAAAGAAAGCAAAAAACTAAGATAAACTCTGAGAGAATCAAATTAAACAAACAAGGAATCCATTCTAGTCCATTTTATCAAGGGCTAAAGACTAGATTCGAAATGGATTCAAAATATTTGGGAAATTTTTCTGTAAGAAGCTTGCATTACGCCAAATAAAGCGTCTCTTACCCCGAAATTTCACAACAAAAGACAAAGGAGAAGAGTACCATCTGAAAAACATTATTTTAAAAGAAAGAGAAAAACCAAACACAAACATAAAAACGCTGATAAGATTGATTTAAAATATCATTATCCTTCGGGCTGAAAACCCGCCTTCATAAACCTCACGCTTAGAATATAGAAAAAAATGTCCTCACGTTATCACAAACCCATGCGAACTTTTAGCCAAAATAAATAATCATTCTTTTTTTTAAACGAAACACTAGAACTATGGAGCCATCTATATTCGAAAAGACAAAAAAAAGAAGGAGGAAAAACAGGTATCTTAGGGAAGGAAACTATTTAGATATATTAATAAAAAAAAAGCCCTTAGTTTCCATCTATGCCTCAATGAATGGGAAAGAAAGTTTAGATGTTTAATATTTAAATTGCGTTCGACTAGGTTTTCATTATGCTCTGTTTTCGTTTATTTCATACTTACAATAAATAAATTGGCAGATGAACATTTCAGGCAGTTTAAAATTTCTGCTAACTTCATTGTTTACCTCATTAGTCCGCACCCCTATCAGCTGCAATCGTGTATTCCTTCCAGATCTTCTAATACAGAGAAAACGATAATTCTATCTTTTTCACTTCTGATTTCCATGAAGATGGCATACGACCAAGTGTTGTCCTTGTTATTTTTAAAATTTGGATTCTGATGCAGGTTATTAAATTTTTACGAAAATTCTGAAGATGAATGACTTACAGTTGAGGAAAATTTTGAATGCTCTTCCGTTGTTTTACTTTAAATATAAATGATAAAAATGCAATTCATTAATTGCATAGTAGCAGATAGTTTTAACAAGCCAGTTATTAGCGCCCCAATCTTTCTTACCTCTATTGACAATCAAATCTTGAATTTTTTTAAGTCAAATTTCCTCTGATGATAAAATTTTATCCAAATACCTTCATTTCTCTTAAAATAGAGTCATATAAATTTCACTTTATTTATAATTTTAATTTCATTTATTTTTGTACTCTTCATTCCATAAGTATGTATTAGTTTCAATGATTCCAGGGCGTCAGTAAAAATCTTGTTCTTTATATCAGGATAACAAAAAGTGTAACTTTCTTTGAAACACATTATACTACAAATTATTAATTTTACAATTATCAGAAGAACTGTGTTAAATTGGCAGCAGCAAACAAAAGAAATAAAATTTTAATACTGTGAAGAAATATCACCATATTATTAGTTGAAAAAATGCGTACTTCAATCCCGTTAAAATTTTTTACAACATCTATTGAAGCAGTGCAATTTATTTTTAGGACCTTTGCATCAATTATTTCCATTTAAGGCCTCCTTTTTAATCAGAAACATTTTCTTAATGCCACAGTTATCTTCCTTATCCGTATCAACATCAGTTATATTTCTTATATCAGTTATATTCCTTAGTTATATCAGTTATATCTGTTATATTCCTTATTATCAGTTATGTTCTGCTCCAACAGTTTCTTGACGAATAAACTAATAATGTACAACGAAATAACTTCATTCATAAAAATAAAATAAAATTCACTTATGCAAAGAAATGGAAGAAATAAATTTAAATACCTATCAGTTCAAGATAAATTAAAAATAACTTCAAGAAATTCCATTTTAATAGAATTGATTTCATTCAATACATCTTGCACTGAAGGAGTTCAAAATGAGTTTAATTTTCTTTTAGGAAAATAAAGCCTTTTCCGATAAGAAATCGGAAAGAATGAACTCACAAAGGACAGAATCCTGTTAAGAATTCGAATTTTTAGATGAAATATTTCTCCTAAAATAAATTGCCATCGATTACATCAGCAGCATTATCAACTTTGACCGTCATTCGCTCTGTAAGCATTGTGATGAAAAACATTTTGAACCAGATTCAGAAATATCGGATAAATATCACAAATATTCAACGAATATTCAGAAAAAAATTCTTTATCCATATATAAGGTCAGCAATATATAGGATTTCCAGAAAGTCAGTTGCGAGGGCCAATTAAAAGAAAACAAAATATAATACAACAAAACACTTTGCTGCTAACTGAGGTGAAGAAGTTGAAAACTAATTACCATCCGTGTTGAGACATTCTTCATAAGGAGAGACCATATTTTGTTTCCCCGTATTGCAGAACGATGTAGCGTGTGCTTATTAACAGGTAATAACCGAGTTTTTTACAGCATTTTTGACATTACCTGGAAGCTCTTGCCAGAAAGGCAAGTCAGTAAATTGAAAAAATATATGAAAATCAACGGGAGCGATATCTTGGCTGTAAGCAGGATGTGGGAATATTTCCCAGCCGCAACTGTGATGAGTCGTTGAGTTGCATCCACTGTATGTGGACGAGAATTGTCATGAATGAAACCAAACTACCAAACGAAACTACATTGCAGCATGCCACGTCACCTTTTGGAATCAATTATTGAATTTTCTTGTGAAGTTTCAAAATAGGTATTGGCAGTGATGGTTGCGCAGGGGCCCGAAAATCTAATATTCAATTCAGTGCACTCAGAAACCGTGTGATTGAGTGCACTTCACATGCGATGGTATAATGACATTTTTCAGCAATATCCCAACCCGCTATGAAAGATCTGCATTGCTGTCTTCCCCATCAATGAAGTCTTGACTTTGCAGACAGTTCGAACAAATCAGAGCGCATGCGCACTCTTGCAATTGCCACGTAGCTGCGGCATAATTTGCAAACGGAACTGATGTTCTCGATAACACATGTATATTCAAGATATGGAACGCTTCCATGAAGCTCATGAGAAATAGACTGTTAACTTTTACCTTACAGGCAGTACAGATACAGTAACAGCAGAATTATTTTCTCTGAGCATGGCGTATACCTCTGTACCCCTAAACTACCAAGAAATCATTGCCATGAATATTATCTATCTACCTCCCATTCAAAATTTGGAAATGAAAATCATTCAAAGAAAGCAAAAAACTAAGAAAAATACTCTGAGAGAATCAAATTAAATAAACAAGGAATCCGTTTTATTCCACTTCGTCAAGGGCTAAGGACTAAATTCGAAATGGATTCAAAATATTTGGGAAATTTTTTTGTAAGAAGCTTGCATTACGCCAAAAATAGCTTAGCCCGAAATTTCCCAACAAAAGACAAAGGAGATCAGTACCATCTAATAAGCATTATTTTAAAAGAATTTTCGTTTATGAGGAGCTATTTTTGGTGTAATGCAAGCTTCTTACAGAAATGTTTCCCATAACTTAATTATCAATTAATCGATTAATTTAAGTAAATTTTGATTTACTGTGAGAGACGCCACCTGGTAGTGAATTTGAATAAACGATTTAATAATCCCTTAATGCATATAATAATGAGTCACAAATTAAAAAACGAAAAATTAGGAAGCAATTAAAATAAAATATTCAACATTTTAGCACATTAATAAGAAGTGTCTTTTAAAAAATTTTATTATATTTATTAATAATCTACTGAGCGATTTAGGTAAGCTATTCGATTCTCTGACAATGTTTCTTCATGGTGGATCATTTACGTATTAATATGAAATTGATATTGAAGAAACTGATATTAAATTGAATTGAGATTGATTGTGAAAATCAATGAAATTCCACAAAAACTTTTAATATTTCACAGTTTAGCATATTCGAAACTGCAGAAAAGACTCCAGAGATATCAAATTTGATTTTCCAAATTTATAGCATAGAAAGAATGTATATTGGAAACTTGAAATGGGATTTTTTATAATGGTAAATAACTACGGCAGAAAAAATATTTACAGAACGTTATAGAAACATAAACAAAAGAAACAAAATAAAGACATGCAACATGTACAAAATTAAACAAAAGTATTCTTAAAACCTTTTCTATTCTACATAATTAAGGTTGGTTAGTTGCGATAAAAATTGTTTTGAATCCCGTGTCGGTTTTCTTTATTCTAAATGTTCCAAATTCCAAAAATGTTTACTTTTTGCATAATTAAAAACTTAAAGAAACAGAAATGATTCAGCGCAGCATGTTTACAACGGAAGTTTAAAAGAGATAAGGTAAAACATTTAGAATAAATTAAGAGCATGCTTTACGCAGCTGTTTTTAAAATGAAAATCTTCTGAACTCTTTAATAATTTAGACGAAAAGAATTTATAACAAGGTAAATGTGCAACGTAACTTTTAATTTCCTTAAAAAGAAAAGATAAGAAAAACACATACTAAGATGTTCCTCATAGAAGGCAAATTAATTTAAAAGTTCTTACGCAAATGACGTCCACCAGTTCTGTGGTAAACAGAAAGCCAGGACGAAGATGAATATACGGAAAATATCTTTAATAAAAACAATCAAGCCATTTTTTAAATAAAATTAATTAAGAATCAGCAAACAATATGCGCCATTTTCAATGATAAAAAGTGCCGCTGGTGATTCAAACTTTCGGTAGACAGTCTATGGCGATAAATATCTTAGGAGAGAAAAAAATGAGCCCACCGAAACCTTAAGAAAGAAAAAGTATCATTTATCAAAACTCGAAAGTAGTTATTTGTCTTTCCAGAGCACATGGTGACAGGAACAGATAAACAGAACATTTCTTACAGAAGTGTGGATTAATTACTTACTTATTTCTAAGTATTTTTTGTCACGCTAGATTTCAGGCTAATTAATGAATACATGTATTAAATGTTGTAGTAAAAAGTTACCTTTCTTTATCTAATCAATAAAGTAAACTTTTATTATAATTATATTTACCGACATTAAGCTTAAATAATTTGTGCTGGCATTTTTTAAATGACATTGTATATAAATATATGAAAGATTCATTGAATGAACTGGTTTTAGATTTGGCTGCGCTGCGTCATATGCCTACATCAAAGATTTTATAATTTCATCGCTTAACAAGCACCATCACGTATCTCAGTTTTTTGAAATTTCAAAGAGGAAGAAAAAACTCAATTTTTCGCAACCTTTAACGAATATTTCTGAATTTTTTTCACATCTGGTAGGACCATGCCGTCTCATGTTCATATTAGATGCTAAAAAAATTCAAAAATATTCATTATTGGTTGCGAAAAACTCATTTCTTTCTGCCACTTTGAAATTTCAAAAAATTGAGATTGGTGGTGCTTCTTGTCAAGCGACGATTTTATATATATTTATCTTAAGAGGAACCGGTAAACATAGCAAACTTATGATATGGGTATAGCATGTCTTCTTTTTCACATAAATCTATGATCTGTTCCTATGCATGGCTTCCCCTTTTCTTACTGTTAATGAAAGTTATACAAAGATAAATTTTATTTTGAATTATCGCTGGAACATTCATAAATTTTAGTTGTTTGTCCCGGATTGAAAATGTCTTGGATTTGTCCTGAAAAAAATACAAAATATACGGATTGTCCCGAATTTTGTTTATAAGTCAATAGCTCATATTAAAAATATTCCCTAGAATTAACCTTTTAAGTTAGATGAAAAAGTTATTTTAAAATTCCCAAATTCTGCTATATTTATATAGAGACCAAATGTCCCGGAATACCCAAGACACTCATGTATTTTCGATTCTTTGTTCTAAATATAAAAGGTGTCCTGGTTTTGATAAAGGGCTCTGGATTGTACCGTGTTTTACTTATCAATAAATAGTTCATCCTTAAAAAATAATAACTAGATTTATTATTTACATAACATAATTCCGAAAATACAGGATGCATATAAATTATCTTTACAACTTTAGATTTTAACAACTTTAAAACTGTATTAGATAATAACGAAAAGTATTAAACATGTGATAAGATAACTCATAATTTTTTTTTGTTTTCCAGGTGACTCAGATTTGACGAAAATTGTGGATGTCACAAGAGAAACGTTAGTGTGTAGCGAATCAAATAAAATGCAAATAACAATTAAAACAAATTTAAAAAATATATTATAAAATTATTACAATGTTTTAGTAGCGCGCAATATGTCGCTGCATACCAAAAAAAAAGAAAGACAATAAAACATTCCAAATAAGTATAACTACAAAGAAATTCAACCTGATTAAACTGAAGCAAACGAACAAGGAATCCGTTCTAGCCTACTTTCTCAAGTGTTAGAAATTTTTCGATATGGATTCAAAAAACTTGGGAAATTTTTCTGTAAGAAGCTTGACTTTCGTTATCAGTGTGTAGCCTGGTACCTAGAGACAAAGTCCGATGCACAAGTACAACGTTGGCGCCTGAAACAGATGAGCGATCCGCCTCCTGTTTACGGAGGGCACTATCTGGTGTTAAAAATGACGTATACTAACCCGAATAGTTAACTAAAGGAAACAGATTTGCTAAATTTCAATCTGGGATGCTGGCTTCAGGAAGGAGAGAGAACTTATAATCAGAAAAATTTCGAATAAATAAATAAAGTTAGAAAAGAATTCAGAAACAATGAAGTTGTTAATTATTTCAAAAAATTAAGAAAACAGAGGATAAATATAGAAGAGCGTAAATAATATATTTTAGCTGTTGTTTTTAATATTTTTCTTTAGATTCTTCATCCCCACTGATCATTTTAAGATGTCCGAACTATAAGTGTAGTAAAGAGGGGACATAGAGGTTGCCCATAAATTATCTTTACAAATTTAGTCTTTAATAACTTCAAACCATACTAGATAGTAACAAACTATTTTCAACATGTGACAAGATAACTCAAGGTTTTTTTTTCCCAGGTGACGCAAATTTGACGAAAATTATGGACGCCACAGGAGAAAATTCACTGTGTAGCCTGGTTCATAAAGACAAAGTCCGACAACCAAGTGCAACGAAACTTTCGGACACGGTATGAAAGGGAACAACCGTTCCGTCCAACTATTCGGAGTTAGTATAGACGTCATTTTTGACAACAGATGGTGTTCTCCATAAACAGGAGGCGGGTAGTCCATTTGTTTCAGACGCCAACGTTGCACTTGTGCAATGGATTTTGTCCCTAGGAACCAGGCTACACACTGACAATGAAAGTCAATCTTCTTACAGAAAAATTTCCAAAGTTTTTTGGAATCCATATCGAAAAATCTCTAACACTTGAGAAATTAGGCTTAAACGGATTTCTTGTTCGTTTGCTTCAGTTTTAACAGGTTGAATTTCTTTGTCTTTATACGTATTTAGAATGTTTTTTGTCTTCCTTTGTTTTTTGTATGCAGCGGCACATTGAGCGCTACTGAAACATTGTAATAATTTTGCAATATACTTTTTAAATTTGTTTTAATTGTTAATTGAATTTTTTTTATTCGCTACATACTGACGTTTCTCCTGTGATGTCCACATTTTTCGTCAAATCTGAGTCACCTGGAGAACAAAAAAAATTATGAGTTATTTTGTCACATGTTGAAAATTGTTTGTTCTTATCTAGTACAGTTTTGAAGTTATTAAAGACTAAATTTGTGAAGATAATTTATGAACAAAATCTGTGTCCTCTCTTTACTACGCATATAGTTCGGTCATCTTAAAATGATCAGTGGGGATAAAGAATCTGAAAAGATATTAAAAATAACAGCAAATATATTATTTACGCTTTACTATATTTATCTTCTGTTTACTTAAGATTTTAAAATAACTATCTCATTGTTTTCGAATTTTTTAGTTATTTATACGCAATTTTTTCTGATTATGTCAAATCCCTCTGAACATGTTCCGAAGCCAGCGTTCCAGATGGAAGTTTAGGAAATCTGGTTCCTCTAGTTAGAGTAAAAAAAATTTGGATCTTTTAGAACACATGTATTATAAATATTTCCATTAGTTAGAGGGCTGCTTTAAAAAATATAATCACATGAAAATATGATCACATGAAAAAATTATGTTTAAAAGATGATAATTTTCAAGTGATGACAAAATATTCTTCTCTTTTCGAAAATTACAACATGAACAAGAATTGGATTTTGTGAACGGGAAAGCATAGGAAAATAGATTGTGAACTTACTGAAAATGTTAAACAGAATGTAAGAATTTTTTTAACATTACAATCTGCTTTTAACCCTTTTGATTCGGCTATAAATTTGAAATACAAAAAAAATCGGGCTTTATTTTTATTAAGAGGCGTTAAATGAATGATCTTATAACTGCTTAAAATTATTGAGCCATCCATTCTCTCCTTTTGAGAATATAAATTGAGTTCTTTATTTGGTTGAGCTAAAATCTATTGCTTCTGCCCAAGAAACAACCCAGTGTAAGAAATAAGCACCACGCAGGAATTCTTGACCCAAGTAGACAAAAACAAATCTGGACTATTCAAGACAAATAGGTGCTGTGAAGTGTTAGATGACCCAAGTAGACAAAAACAAATCTGGACTATTCAAGACAAATAGGTGCTGTAGCGTTAGACTTAAAAAATATCCCTTTTTCATGTAAACATAATTTTACATATAAATGCTGTTATTTGTATAAATATTTTTTGTATAAATGATTTTACAAACAAAGACTATTAACAAATAAACTTTGTTCAATCAGAAATCAATTTTTGTAGACCTCTCATGTTAGATTAAAATATTATTTCATGTTTTCAATCATTCGAGTCTGCGACTCCAGGCAAAAATTTCTTAAAATAGTTGATGAAACCGTATTTAGCTTTAGTAGGTTGAAAAATATCTCATACACCCCAGTCTCAATGTCGTACAGTACTTTGCTTCTTCTTCTAGAAAATTATGAGTCAATAGTGATTTTGAAGAATATGTCATTTTTATGTAAAATTAAAAGTATAAAATTTCTGAAGACAAAACAATAAGGTATGACAAAATTTCTAATATATTCTAAAGATTCTTTTTCTATCACGTATAATTTACAAACTAAAATCTATTTTAACTATTTAGCTCAGTTTAGTTATATTATCGTCACGTTCTGAAGAAACACAAGAGCAATTTGGGAAGGACATTACAATCTTGAACACGGTCAGGACGATACCTGAGCTGGCATCCCCTTTCCAAACTTCCGCAACACACAAGCGGGACGACACTTGGTCTCTAAGTATGAATTAGCGAGCAACAGGTCCACATTTACAACCGATCTTCTGTGGAATCGGGCTTGGAACCTGAGACCCTCCAGCCCTGGAACCGAGACTTTGCCCCTAGGCTATCACGGCTAACACTTTAATTATTAATGTATTTTATAAACACTTTGTGTATATATATAAATACGGTATATTTAAATTTTTGAAAAGAGCAAAATGTCTGTTTAGAAAAGCAAAACCAATACAAATCTGTCTTATCAATATTTTATTACACTCTTCAAATTTTATAATTCAGTCTTTAAATCATAATAATTTAATTATCGAAATTCTATAGCTCAAATAAGTTGAATTATTTGATTTCTCATGTCTGGATTTCCAAGATTCAAATATATCTTCTTCAAAGATATTAAAAATATTCATATTTTGGAGGTAAATGTAATGTTCATATCAGTCAATCAAGCATACTTTAAAAATATGTGTCAACGTATTAGTAAAAGTTTTTAGACATCAAAAAAATTAAGAGATATTTTATGTATAACTGAACGATCAAATTGCTTTAATACATATTCATAACAGTTTGCTGTACGAATTTTAATATTCAAGCCAAAAGCTTTAGTAGTTTTTCACTGGCTAACTATTAGAAATTTTGTTTCCACGGTTTTTATATTGAATTTAATACTGTCTGGAAATTATTGTTGTTTAGGAGTCTACAATTTACACAGAAACTCATACTTGAAGCTTCGAAGAGGGATAAAATAAAAAAAATGTATATGCAGAACAAGACAGAACCTGTCAAACATGCGTGAAAAATCTGGATCTTTTTCTGGTAGATTCTGGAAAAGAAAATATCTATATATATTTCTTATATATATCAGATTTGAGTATATATTTTTTAAGACAGAATCATAAAAATTTGCTGTATGATAATTAATATTCAGACTATAAGCTTTATAACGGTTCGTTGCTGGTTAATTTCCAAACAACTTGTTTTCTTATTCTAAATTGATATTTAATAGTGATTGAAATTCATTTCAATTTGTTAATTTACAGATTATATAGAAATTACTTATACTCTACGTTTCATTAATTAAATTACGAGATGTACAGCGTTAATTAATCTAATCAGTTTAATAGATTTTAACTTAGTACTACGTTCCTCCCATTGATTAGGTTAGGTAAGGTTATATTAACGTCCCGTTTTGAAGCAACACGAGGACTATTTAAGGACGGACATCGTAATTTTGAACCACGGTGAGATGACGAGGACGACACCTGAGCTGGCACCCCCTCTCCAAACTTCCGCGCCACACCAACGGGAGGCCATTTGGCCACTACATATGAGTTAGCGTGCAACAGCCCTCCCATTGGGGGTCTCAAGAAGGAAATTGATTCACACGCCAAAACGGCACAAAAAACGTTGTATGGGATCGTATCGTCTATATCTCGGTAACTACATATGTTGAAAACAAAACTAATGTCTTATTTTAAAGATAAAGGGTAACAACAGAAGTTACAAAAAAAACTTACTTAAACTTAAAAACTTGCGAGAAACGTCGAGAAGCAAAAGCGTCACGCGAGTAAAGCAGTCCTACGAATTTAACATCAGCGTCTGTTTGAAAAGACAGCCTCCCGTCATTTTTCTATAGCTGATTTCATCTACTGAAAACGAATATTCTAGATTTTTATTTTGATTACGCAGTATAAGATATTAGAATAATAAAATATTCATAATAAAAAATGACAACTTTTTGAAGTAAATCGCAAGAGTGAAATAAAATGTTTTATGTTTGCTTGTTAGTTAAACGAATCTATATGTAGTTTATTTCAATGAAAATATATGTGTGTTAGCTTTCGTGTGAGCATTTTTACTATTCACATTCAACAAGATACAGGGTAGTCCCATTATTGGACACATTTCAAAAATTAATAAAAGAATACTAGTATTGTTACAACTACGGCTTTATTTAATCAGAGCGCATTTTAAAATGTTTCTTTTTCAAATAGGTAACGCGTCGTTACGGTGGGCGATTTTTGAGCCATTATCTGCGGAATTATTAACCCTCTAAGCAGTCTGTTATTTTGATCTAATAGATTTAAAACCATAAAAGTAAGCCTTTAGAATGAATAATTGGATCTTTATTGTGTTTAATCAAGTCTTCAGGATATTTTGTCCATTTATTTAAGAAATTATAACATAAACATGAACCATCTGCTTTGGAACTGAACATGACAGACGGAAAAATACGTCTCAAACGCTTAGAGGGTTAAAAGTTAGAAGAAAAATCAAAGCATGTATTTGTAGAGAATTTTACACTCCTTAAATTGTTAAATCAATTTTAATTCGAAAACTGAATAGTTTTCGAGATATTCATATGAAGTAAAAATGGAAACCAGAAAACGCACATAGGCTTCTGCTACTCGGTAGCCATTGCGTATGGAAATATCTTGCTGTAGCAAATTTAGAAAGCCGTCATGAGATACCTCACATATCTGGAAAGAACTTTTTTATTTGTTCTCTCATTTAAAGAAGAAACGCAGTCGTAACATTATTAGTTTTCTTTTATCAATTCTTGAAAAGAGTCCAATAATTTATATCTACCTCTATATTAATAGCATTCTCTACATCTTATATTTACTTTTTATCGCAGCGGTATGGACAAGAGTGATTGAAGAAATTTTATTACGAAGCCATTTTTCAGACAAATTGAGCAGCAGTGTCTAGACATAAAACAGCCTCGTCGCTAAGTTTAAATTGAAATAATCAATCAGAGTTAATGAGATATTTTTTGGATGCTTCCAATTCAAATGGAGTTTGAAGTTCCTAATAAACTGATAGATTTTTATTTAACCCTATATTTGAACATTTTATCACTTCACATTATTTGCACATTTCATTGAGCAATAAACGTATGCATGTTTGAAAAACGTTGAATGTCTAAACTAAAACGAACTGTTTATCGCAGTTTTCCGAAATTTATTTTTCCCTTGCATTTCTTATATTCTCCATGTGAAATCTGCATCTCAATATTGCACTTTTGAAATAGAAAAGTTTTCAGTCTTATTTACTTTTCACTGAAATTCCTCACATTAGTCCAAAAAGTTTGATAGCCACAATTACATTTTTGATACCGAATAAAGTTAGTTGATCGATCAATTTTCCTGATACATATAGTGTTAAAAATTCAGTGAGAAGATGCTATCATAGAACGCGTCCATATATCAATGTCAGCATCAGAAGTATCTTAGCAAATTTTACAAGAGCTCAAAATCTTGAACCTTGACAACAGACCCACTAAGTCGTAAAGTATAAGCTTATGGTGGTGTTTCTAATCCTTCATGGCCTAGCATACGTAGACATATGTCAATGTCAGCATCAGAAGTATCTTAGCAAATTTTACAAGAACTCAAAATCTTGAACCTTGACCAAAACACCTACAAAGTCGTAAAGTATAAGCTTATGGTGGTGTTTGTAATTGTGCACATGGCCTAGCATATGTACACAATTATATGACCAAGAACTCATAGTAAATGGAATGTGGCATCTTTTGTTACTTAACCCTCTCGTACCTAGCCGGGCGGTTCCGGGCGGTCTACAAGTTTTGCCTTAACACCGAAGACGGCCGGTTTGAGGCGCTTTCCTTCGCTTGAGGGGTGGTAGGGTAGAAAGATGGCTTCATTGATAAGCGCGGTTGGAGGTCCAATTATCCTTGTCGGGGTCTTTCCCACAGCCCCTTTGAGTTCGCCTGAAGCGGAGGGAGGGGAATTCGACGAAAAAGTTTATTGCCTACTGAAAGTGTTTACATAGGTTTTTTCCCTTTACAAGCTTTCTCCGCACATAATAGGAAATATTTTATAGCTGAATTCAAGAAGAAATCTTTTCCATTCTACTCCTATTTTCACTCCCGTTATACGCGCGCGGAACATATTATATCCCTATTTTTTCTTTCAGTTAAAAATTAAATAATGAACACCTGAGAAATTCAAAAAAGCGAAAAAATAAGTTTACGTGGCAATTTTAAATATTTTCATAAAGATTGCTAATAAGTAATGAAAAATCACAGCATTTTACATATGCTTCATTTAAATGCTCATCAGAGGCCCGATTATAGCATTTTTGATAATATTTTGTATTAGTTTCGTAACTGTTTCTCCCGTAATATTTCTATATATCTTTATTTTACATTAACTTTGTTGTTTTTTAGTTCTGTGCCTTTGATTCTAAAAATAGCGTTCTCTTTTTTTATGTCCACTGGAAGGTGGACATTGGGCGGAACTGCATAAAATCTTTATTATAATATCTATCCAACAGAGATTTTCGATGGCATCAATTCTTTTTATACCCTTATCCATATTTTTTCGTTTAAAAATTACAATGGATTAATTAAAGAGGTGCTTTAAATATTGTAAAAATATAAAACATAATCCAATGTCAGGTATTTCTTGAGACATCATTTTTCCAGAATAACGAATTTAGAACATCAACTTTTGTTTGTCATATTATAAAATCTAACAATTTCTCCTTTTTTGATTCTTACCGCCTGTCACTTCGTACAGAAACTGAAAAATGCATTGTAAATAATTTTGAAATACATTTAGCGTCAGATTGAAAGCCAAATCTTCAAGACTTAACTTCTCGCTTCTTTTTTGGTAAAAATTATTTGAGTCATGTCCGTTTATTTAAAGGAATTACATAGACACAAATTATTTTATATCTCTGTTAAAAGATTTTTAGAAAGTTCGACAGTAGTAAACCAGTTATCCGATTTTAACCCTCACAGGGGCGGTGGTTTTGACCAGGGCTGTCAAAAAATGTGAGCGCCATGGGAAAATGTAATTTGGCGCCCCGTCATAACCATAACCAGGAATTTTAAAGCCTATATCCTAACGAAAATGTCTACCTAATAGAGTAATTGAGGAACAAAAAAAATGGCACGAAAATGTCTACCTAATATAGTAATTGAGGAACAAAAAAAAAAAAATGTCACCTGTTTTCCGACTGTCGCTTTTCAATTTTATTGATCTTTGTTTTTTCAAAACAAGATTTTGCAAGAGAGCTTCTCTAATACGTGTTACTTCTGTTACAATCATAGTTTATGATTTGTTAACAGATTGACTGAGTATGATTTTTTTTTTTTGAAATGATATAAATGTTTATGCAACATTACAAAATCTCTGACTCTAGTTACCAGCCCTAACCATAGCTTTACTTTTAACTTATTTAAAATTATAATTAATTTTTTTCACTCAAAATTATAATAAATCAATATAGTAAATTTTTAGGCGCCTTTGGATCAATGGCACCCCTGAGCCCATTGGATAAGATGGCTCTGGTTTCTACAGAAAACCACCTATTTAAGAATTTTTAACGTATGCAAATTTCCACTTTATGTTCATTTATTTGATGAAAATAAGCTTTCAGATATTCAATAAGGCCAACTAAAGGCAAAAAGAGTCCTCTTTTTTCATGGTTTTATGTAGGGATAAACTTTGTTTTCCCAGAGGAAACAAATAAATTTCTTTGTAATGAATTTCGCAAAAATGGGACTAGTTACTCTGTCGAAATTTCTATATTTTTTTCTGTATGCTCTTTTTTTCAGAATTGACAAAAACGAAAAAATATGAACGAAATTTTGAAGTGTACTGTAAATTATTGAGGGGGTTTCGACGAGAACTACGCCCGCGTAGAGCCAAGATTTCCGCGCTTTCGTTGTTTCGCCGATATAAAGAAATATTTGTTATACAACTGATAATATATCATCAATTTGGAGAACAAGTTGACAGAACTTAGAAAGAAGGACAGATGTTCGTACTCTATCAGTGAGAATCTCCAGTATCTCATTTGTAGTTTTCGACAAAGGAACGAAGAAACACTCTTTTATGAAAGAGAGCCGTTTACAACCGACGGTAGTTTACGGTATTGTCCCTTTACGTGAACAATTCTGTAAACAGCTAACACTGTGTTGCGCACCGGGGTACTTGCATCGGCATTTATCACGCGCTGTACAATAAGTGAAAGGCGAACGGCGCCACATAAGCTATATAAATACTGACTTCCTTGCTCGAATGCCATACTGAAAATTTTTGTTCTTTCTTGTGCTGCTGTTTTTGATTTTCTACGTTTTTTCCAATCAATTTCGGTATTATTAGTTTAGTATTTCATTTCATTCACTCTTTACATCTTCATTATGAGTAAAAGGAAGCGTGAGCTTACTAAAGAAGAAATCGAAGCAATTTTATTGGCTTCCGATGACAGTGTCAGCGACCTTTCAAGCGAAGATGATGGCTGGCCAGTAGATGAATCCTTAGCTGATGTTTCGTTTATTTTGAATAATGATCCTGGAGATGAAACAGACGAGGATCAGGCGAACGATGAGGAGGCAGCAAATAGTGCTTCAACCTTTAAACCGTCTTGGACGGAACAGATGGAAAATGGGCAAATTGATCTAAAACAGCATCAAAAATATGGCGGAGGCCCTAAGCACAATTTACCTGTTGGATCTGAAGCAGGGGACTATTTTAAAATGCTTTTCACGAATGATATGTGTGAAAAAATTCGTGAAAACACAAACAAATATGCAGAATTTGTAAAATCTGCTACCATTGACAAATGGGAACCTATTGGTATCAAAAAATGGCGATGGAAGCCAATTGAAGATATTGAGGAGCTCTTCAACTTCATAGCCATAATACTCATTATGGGAATTGCCAAATTACCTAGAATAAAAGATTACTGGTCGTCTAATCCTATGCTTGGAAATGATAAAGTAAAGCGTACAATGGCAAGGGACAGGTTTGTGGACATCTACAGATTTTTCCATATTTCAGATCGGGAAAATGAAGTTTCACCCAATGATCCGTCATTTTATATGATGCGAAAGTTGGATCCTTTCATGTCATGTTTGCGGTCTAATTTCCAGATGCATTTTGAACCCTATCCCCATTTATCTGTTGATGAAGCGATGGTTAAGTACAAAGGCAGATTAGGCATAGTGCAATATATGCCTAATAAACCGGTAAAAAGAGGAATAAAAGTGTGGGCTTTATGTACGTCTTTCTTCGGATATGTGTACAACTTCGAGCCCTACTGTGGTAAAAAAGACAAACTTCCAAGGAATGATAATGGACTTGGATATAGTGTTGTGACCTTTTTAACTAAAAATCTTTCAAAGGGACATCATATATACATTGATAGGTTCTACACAAGCGTTGTGTTGATGAAAGATTTACTTAAGAGCGGAATCTACGCTAGTGGAACTGTAAATACAAACCGAAAATATTTACCGACAAATATAAAAAATGTAAAACTAGCAGATAATGGCTCATCAAAATGCTTCCAGTGCATTGAAGAGCCGAATTTAACATGCACTGTTTGGAAGGACAAAAAGGAAATTTTTCTTCTATCTAATGGTGCGAAGAATGAAATTACAACCGTCAAACGCAGAATTGGAGGAAATGTGTCCTATGTAACCTGCCCGAAAGTTATTGCAGATTACAATAAGTATATGGGCGGAGTTGATTTAGCAGATCAGTACAGAAAATATTATGATATCTCAAGAAAATCACGAAAGTGGTGGATATATATGTTTTGGTATTTATTGGATACTACTGTTAATAACGCATACATAATCTATTCGACGACGAATTTTCCTTCAGAAAAGAAATCTAAAACACCCTTAGATTTCAGAATGTCTTTGATAGAGGCGATATTGAAAGAAAAGAGAATTGTTGAAACATGTCCGCAAACTATTGTCAAAAATAAGTCTCATAAAAGAATAAAAATAGACGGGAGAAAAAAAAGATGCATACGTTGCATTTCATTAAAAAGAAAAACAATTTCAAATAGAGCAATTGAGAGTTCATGGACTTGTGAAATTTGTCAAGTTTGTTTATGTGTGAACTGTTTCGGTCCTTATCATAATGAGCATCATTAGATTTTTATTTTATTATTGTTTGTTCTTTTTATGCTTTAACTGTTTGTCAATACTCCTCCCTGTATGCTAGCTGCGAATATGTTTTTTTATTTGTTGTATTTTACTGTGTTAATTTGTGACTTCCTGAATTCTTTTCCACTTCTTTTCTTTATTATTATTATTTTATTTTAATATTACATAACTATTAATCAAGAATTTGCGTATATGAAAGTTTGAAATTGTGTTAAAAATGTGTATAGGTTATTTTATCCTTTATATTATAACCAGTGTACCTTGTATCGAATTGCTGAAACATAATATTTTATTTATGAAATGTATGATATCTATTTCATCTTATTTTATGTTCTCAATCAATAATTTTTTGAAGTATCTATAGAACAAGAAGAAATTGTTTCTATTTTTCATGAATGACTTGCAGTATTTAATCTCACCTAAATCGGCTATTATTGGGACGTCCTATATTGAGAGAGAACATTGATATTATATATAAATTGTATTGAGCTATGCATAAATTAACATTTTGTTACTGAATGAGCTGAAATATGATTTTCTCATATAATTTCTAAAATATATCTTTTGGTAAAATTAAGTGAAATTAAAATTGACAAAAAATTTTTAAGAATGCA
>BGPR01012978.1:0-43109 GCA_013235015.1 Araneus ventricosus | reverse complement strand
TGTGTGTGTGTGCGTGTGTGTGTGTGTGTGTGTGTGTGTGCTGTGCAAAACATTGTGATGCTGCGTGTCTGCGATGTCAGACAGATCTATCGCACTTAAAGCTAAATTTGGCACACATGTAGTCGATAATGGTGACTGAGATACCTCGAAGCCAATAAAAATTTAATCAGAAATTTTTTGATTTAATTTTTGTTTGTTTGGTTGATTTTTCTCACTAATTTCTCAATAGAAGATGGTTTCAGATAGTAACGAAAAAATAGATAAACCATTGGAAGGAAACACGATTTCCGTTCTAATGAATATAATATATTCGCAGATTTTAGGAATTTTAAACAATAGTCCGTTTTCAAAATAAAATTTTCTGGAATCCTTAAAACTTTTGCATCCGATGTTCTAATAAAGATATCATTTTCAAATTTTTCACTGACTTCAACGGTTCTTCGGATTTAAAACAAAGAAGTTAAAATATCTTTTCCCGTTTTTTTATTTCAATTACAATACTTAAGAATAAATTAACCACTGAAAACAAACAAATTTAGAACAAGAATTTTCAAGAAAGTCTGATCTATTTTTATAATAGATCTTCCCATAATAGTGACTATAATAGATCATGATAATAAACATGTAATAGATCTTTTCATAATAGTAACATTTAGCAAAATCACACACACACACACACATTGCCTTTTATAAGTATAGATAAATGAAAGAAACTGTTTATAATAATAATTTATGAATTATTTCATAAAAAATTGAGAAATATTTCCGCAAAAAATAATATAAATAAGCATTATGTTATTTATTAAATATTGTTCGGGTTTTTTTTCTTCCAAAACGTTTTGACCTGAATAACACCAGGACAATAACAATCAGTTCCTGAATAACAATTTTTTTTTTCAAAATCGGGCTTTAAAGTGTTAAAACAAAATATTTTTGACATTATATCACTTTGACATAAATCGTAAAAAAAACGTACCTGCAAGCAACTCAGAACAGTGCTTAAGATCCAGATGATAGCCGCGCCTCTTTTGGCACACTTTCTTGAAGTTTTCCGGTACATCTTGCGACTGAAGGAGGCGTGCCTATCTACTCCTACGAGTACTACCACAAATGTTGAAGAATAGAGGGAACAAATGTGCCCAAAATTTATTATCTTACAAAAAATGTCATTAATGCACCAAACGAATCCTAAAGACGACAGTCCTTCAAACAGTATGAAAAATGTTTTCAGCAAATCGGCAGCTGCCAGCTGAAGAAAAAGTGTGTAAAGAGACGGTGATTCCGCCTCTTTTCTTTTACGAATGGAATTCAACATTAATATATTTACAACCAAGGAAACTATAGCAAATGTTGAAATAATAATACTTTTTATGAGTGCTAAACTCCCGAGCTGTGATTCATGTGATAATAAATTGCACATGTCAGAGGAATTGAAAGTGAAATTTTTATCTTCAAAACGAAAATTTGTCATCACCATTGTTTTGATGATGTTGAAATGTTATAAAATGCAAGAAGAAACAAATTCTATATTTCAGATTGACTCAGCTTTCATTTGGTATATAAACGTAGTTTCAAAAAAAAGTTTTATGTCTAAACCAACTGCAGTCTATAAAACTCTTACCGCACATTTCATAAAACAGGAGAAAAAGTGAATTATTTTTATCTGTCAAGTTTCACAATTACAACTAATGTTTTCTTCACAGAGATATTCAAGTAACAATTATCCTGCCAATTACTTTAATCTTAAAAAAACAGATGAATGATTTATCATTATAGAAAGAAAATACGTTTCCGGTGTTGTATTTCACAGAACCAGCTTCCGCAAAATTTGCCTTCAGTGAAGCAAAAGAATTTTTTAAAACTGTTCTCGAATAATGTTTTAGATTCGAAACCTAGAATCATTTGCGCGCCTCTCTTGGTAAACTTAGCATTGTATCTGCATTCCTGGGAGGAATTCCTCTCCGTTTGGCGCTGCAGCGACATCTGGGGAACAGAAAACCTCTTTCGTGTAGCTGCAAACTAATCCTTTCTTAAAAACATAGATTTCCTCCGTTAAAAACTTCGCGTCATTTTCTATTCAAAAAGAATCAGCAAATACGAAATAAAACTCGCATTCTTATAAGATATGACACAGGCTTGGACTTCATAAATATTGAATCGTGTCACACATAAACACCGAGAAGTAAAATAACTATGATTAATTGCACAATAAATTAATGAATTTATACAAAAAGTGCTGGAGATGTTAAAAATATTGTTGAATTATTATTTAAAAGAAAATTAATGGATGAAAAATAAATTACGTAAAAAGTTTTGCAAACATAAAAGCTGTGGTAAAAACTATATCACTAAAAAATATGGCCATGTAAAAACTTTTTTAATTATACAAAATTATAAAGACTTTTGTTTTTTATTTTTTGGATTTTAAATTGCTCTCTTTCTTTTATTGAAGGGGAGGGGGTTCTATATTTTTTCCTATTGCTATTTTTAATTATACATAATTATTAAGACTTCTGTTTTTCATTTTCTGAGCTAACAATTCAAGCTTTCTTTTATGCTTCAGTCTGCTATTTTCCTTCATTTTCTAAATTTTAAATTGCTCTCTTTCTTTGTTTAGAGGTGGGGTTCTTTATTTTTTTCTCATTGCTATTTTCTTACTATCAAGTTCCTCCTAGTGCAATTGCCTGATGACCTTTAAATTTTTGCACATGTGGCTATCAATAGCATCACGCAAACAATCTTTTTCCTAAAATATTAAATAGCAGACTAATCTTTGCTCGTCATTATGTATTTAACACTCTAAATTGAATAATATATTTCAATATACATTCCTACTGATCTTTTATCTATCAAATCTGACATTATGTTGAATGTGCACAAGGCGCACAGTTTTTGTTCGCGTCTTTTGTGTGCGCCCCCCCCCCCCCCCCAACGCATTACCAAACATTTTAATCCAGATTTACATTGATACCAAGAATGACAAAATCCGATGCAGTAAAGGCTGAAATTTACGTTTCCGCGGAAATATGTCATGTCTGTAAAATCAATTTTTCATTCTAATATTTACAGAACAACGTCACATTTTGTAAGACGAATTGTAATTTGTTCGAGGAAAGACTGTTAAAAACCGTCTTTATAAAACCAGTCCTTAAATGTACTCACATATGATAAATTCATAGATTATTTGATATTACAAAAATAGTTTTTCATTTTTTACTTCTGAGCCTTATTTATTAGCTCGCTATTCCTAAATAACCTGCTCTTTTTTTCTACAAATTAAAAAAATTCCATTTACATTCTGCGTAGATACTATATGCTTTACGTATTATCTTATACATATGTTTTACAGCTCATAATTGTAGACACAATATGCAGTGCTTATATTATTTGATACGAAAATTGTTTTAAGCATAAAATGTTTATAAAACTGTTAAATATTGCCCCAAATTTTTTTTCTTTTGGCGAGTTTCTGGTTCCTTTTTAAGTTGCGTTTACAAATCATTCGCACCTTTCTAACTTGTATCTCAGACTTCGTTTTTTATTTTATAAACAAAAGGGTCCTTTTTGTTGCTTTCTATTTTAAATTTTTTATTTGCTATTTATTAGATTTTATAAATTTTTCATTTTTTGCTTATTTTATGTATGCTTCTTTATTTAATATGTTTATTTGTATTATTTATGTTTATAATTATATATTATGGTTGTTATTTGTATTTTATTGTATTTACATTTACATTTTATATTGTATTAGTTACATTTCATTTTCTTTTTTTTGTATTGTTTTGCCTAATTTTTCGTATTATATTCTATACTTCTATCATATTGTATTGCTTTGTATCACCCTAATATCTGTATTGGAATTTTTCTTCCCGCTGACTCGTGGCATACTTTACACCCTTTGGTTAAGCAGGGTCGGTGTGGGTAATAAAAAAAACGTTCGTACTAGAAAGAAATCAGAGAAGACGAACTTTTTAAGAAAATTGTCGTTCTTCAGCAATTCGCTGTTTCTTATTTAGAATTGACTTTAGTCCTCTCAGTGAAGATTTGTGGTCAATCAAGTTCACGTGTCTAATAAGTTAATTCAATATAACAAGGTGCAATTGTGCATTTGGAGTTTCATTCATTTGCGGTGTTCCTCACGATATCGGGAATAAACAGTTCCTCCACATCTGTATTTTTAGATTAGGCTTTTTAGTTAGATCAGAGTTTTCGAAACAGAAGTTTCGAAATCTGTTTTGGTTTTAGGTGGTTAGATGTATTTTTGAAGTATTCTAATGAAAATTAAACTTAGTACACTTTTAAAACTTTTGATTAAAGATATTAAACTATCTAGAACTTGATGTTTTTAATATCTCATTAAGGTTTGCCAATTTTGAATTTTCCTTTCTGTAGGAAGTTTATGCTACTTTTCATAAATTAAAGATCAATTAATCAATTTTAATACAGTCGCTATAGTGGCTATAGATATAATTAAAAAATATACACATGCACGCTCAGCAGTTGCGTAAAAATAAGCGATTTTTAAAGAGATTCCAACTAAATACCCAAATTGTTTTTTATCATTGGTATTAAACATAAAATTTTTTCAATTAAAAATATATTTCTAAAACAGATTTTAAAGCAGAAAATAAAGGGAAAAAAGGTGTTCTATACTTACAAAACATTTATTTTCTAAAGAAAAAAAATCAGAAATGGTTGTTTGTCTTTTCTACATATGTGATTTTTGCAAAACATAATTTTCCATTTCAGTTAAAGTTGATAAATAATGTTCTGTATTTTCTTGCCTTTCAAAAAAACATTTTAAAGTCTCAATACCACTTGAAACATTTTTTATTCTGGGAAGCTTAGGCACTATCTCTTCGTCTTCTTCATGCGATGATAACGCAATTTCTTCCTGTACACAATAATGAGAAATTAGTTCATTTTCGGACATATTTTCGACACATTCTAGGTCATAATCAATTGTAGCATACTCGTCAAAGCTCAAGTTTTATCCAACTTCATTTTCGTAGAGGTTTCTTGCAGCATTTCCTCTTCTTCATCGAAATTTTCATTGTCTATTACCTGATCAATTATTTAAGCAGTAGATTCCGTTTCTGGTTACTTTTTAAAACCAGCATGGCGGAAGCAATTCTTGATGGTTTTTTCTATCATGTCATTCCATGCTGCTTTGGAGAGGTGCAAAGTCAAGAGAATATCCACTTTGTAATCTTCACCTTCGTGAGGTGCAGAGACAATTCTCCGCAACATCAATTTCCTATAATTACGTTTGAAACTTATAATGAAAATGAGACTGAAGAATAGACGTAACGTGGGGTGGAAGATATTCCACGGTGATTGACTTCAAACCTTTTATTTCGTGATGGGCCGTACAGTTATCAATTACGAGGAAACTTTTTCTGTGTTTAATGGTCATTTGTTTATCCAAGCAACGTAACCTTTTCTCAAAAATGCTAGATGTCATCCACGATTTAGAACTGTTTCTGTAGGTAACTGGTAAGATTTTGATGCCTTTAAAACACCTCGGATTTTTCGATTTGCCAATTGCTAAGAATGGAAGTTATTCAGTACCAGACATATTTGAACATAGGAGAACTGTTATTCTTTGCTTGGCTTCTTTCCTTCCACTTGCAGTTTCGTCTTTGAGAACAAAGATATGTGAGGTTTCATCATAAAAAATAGCCGAGTCTCATCTGCGTTAAAGTTATCGTCTGGAGCATACTTTTCAATAATGTTTTCTAGTTTTTCCTCTTTCCATTTGTCGACTGTTTCTTTGTTGACCGCACCACTTCCCCCACAAAGCTTCCGGAAAGAAAGAACCTGTCTTACTTTAAACTTCTGCAATCATCCGTCTGAAGCTTTGAAAGCAGTTTCGTCAATGTCCATTTTTTGAGCAAAACTTAATGCTTTTGACTTTAACAAATTTCCATCTATTGGAACATTTTTTGATCGTATTATTTTTAATCATTCGTATGATCCTTCTACAAACTTCTGAAATTTCCCATCACAGGATCGATTTCTAGATGATTTAACACCTAATTCTTCTTTTTTTAAAATCGATTCCCGGCTGTTAATAGAAATGTTCTATCCTCTTTAGAAAGACTTATTTGCAAATATGCTGTTCTACTACCTGCAGTGACGCCAAGTTTCTTCTCCTTGAATCATAACAGAATGTCGGAATCAGTTCAAAAAGATTTACTCAGCATTGCATGTATTGATTTTAAAAAGAGTGGTTTTGCAACTTCGCTGATGCGTCGAATACTACTCGAATGGGCAGTGGCGGTGACTTTTTGAGGAAAATATTAAATTATTTTCTCATTTTGGCTACTTAAAACTTGGAATTAAAAGAAAAGCCAACAGTGTTCAGGAAATCTAGCTAATTTTGTAACTAATTTCTTATATTCTGTTGCCTACCCTCTATAGTCCTAGGTACTTCTAAGTGTCTATTTTTTTGCCCCCCACTTTTGCCATCTAATCGCCGCCACTGCGAATGGAAATTTAACTGCTACTTTCTTTAATTACAAGTCCATAAGGTAATTAATTTCCAAACATAGCTGCTTTCTTTGGAGAAACTTCCTAGATGATTCCTTCATCAAACAACTAATGAAAAAACTTCTGTTATTCATTATATAAATTACGAGACAAGAGATTTACTTCAAGACTTTTCTTGGCGAGGCTAAAATTTTCAGGTAGTGGAGAATTATCATCAGCCTATGGCAACTTCGTAACTGTGAAACAACAAGGTTTGAAAACTCAATAAATGCTGTCTGGGGAGGGGGCTGGGTGTTCACGGTGCCTCTGTATAGACTCTGAGATATGGTTCTCATTCCCCGTAGGTCCTTGTTGGTCTTGCACCCTAACGATTAGGCCGGCCGTCGTGGGGTACTTGACTTGACTGTACTACAACAAACAAACTTCGTAACAGTTATCCTGATTGATTTTCGCTGTTTCTATTACGTATTTTTTAATTTTTAAATCTAACTCACGTTTTGACTTTTCCCCTTAGGATCTTTGATTCCAATTACACCTAATCTCCAGAGGGAGCAATTTCAGCTTCCTACACAAACAATGATGTTACAGCCATAGCTGATTAAAATTATCGGTATTTACTTGTTTAGTTGGTTTCGACTGCAAATAACATGAGGACAATACTTTTCTTTTGCTTGTCAGGAGGCTACCAGTAATATCTGCTTCAATGATGATTATTATAGATTCACAAGAAATATTAGTATCAATTAAAATAACACCTAAGTCTCTAATTTATCTAGCCAAGGGTCTTCACACTTTCAGCCATAACAGCCCGATCCCACATTTCAAAGTTGCAAGTGAAGTTCCCATTTAAGTGCTTCCACTAATAACAGTTATGCTTATATTCCTTCGTAGAAGCACCACAAAATAAAAAAAAATCCCTTTCGGCAAGCTGGAAGGCAAATGTAGATTCCTTTACGTTAATGTTACAAAAGTAATGAAATATTCCATATTGATCAATGCAGACATAGCTAATGACTATATTGTTTCCACACATTGCAATATTTACGTCGTGATTCTGTTTTCATAACATTTCATTTTTTACTATATCAAGGTTTTATCATTCTACTCAAGAGGTTATGCTGGATTTATTGGTCAGTACATTGCTCCAATTTTTTTATATTCCAACACATAATCATTCAAAAGGTAGAAGTCATAAAGAAATAACCATACCAGCAGTTCAAATTTCCTCTAGATAACATTAAGCCAGGCTATCTGAAACAGTAGCAAGAAATTGACATTTGGCACGAATGAAGAAAGACTCTAGATTTAAAAATTAATTTATTTAATCTAGGTTACCATATAATTGCGCGAACATTACTTTGTCATATGGTAAAATTACGTGACATAAAATATTTAAACACTACTTGAATGGGCTCATTTAGAGAACTCCCTAGTCACAGGGATAATAGTCACTAAATTCTTAACACATGAGAGAATAAAAATGATTAAACATTGTGAGTGGCAAATTTAATACGTGTGCTTAAAGCATAGGATATGAATGCAGCTATTTTGAACAGTGAATTTAACCTCTTCAGTCCTGAGGTACACATATGTGTACCTGAAATTGTTTTCATTTTTCTTGCCTCCAAAGTAAAATTATAACGAAAAAAGGCATGTATTGCAACATCTATGAATGTAGCTTTCCATTTTCATCACTAGATGGCAGCACAGTACGGTATTTTTTTCTTATATAACGCTGTGAAATAATGATACACGACTATGGCGACGAACACAAAGCGGAGCAAAAGTAAAGACATTTTTTCATACTTTATTATTAAAATAAAGTCTTGCGTATTTTTTTATAAAGTCTTTAATGTTTGATTGAAGTCATAATTAAATTATAATAAGTTATCTATAATAGAATCTGTAAAAATATAAATTGAATGAAGGTACACATATGTGTACCTCAGGCACTTTGGCGGCCATTTCTTGACTGCTTGTGTTTCTGCGTGAGGATTATCTTTTGAACGCTTATTTTCAAATTATCACTTCCTGTCCTAGAATTTATTGTTCATCTTTTTTCTAATGAATAATTCATATGCTTAATACTTTAATGAAATATAATTTTAAAAATATTTATTTTTAATTTTAATAATAAAATTAGTTTTATTGCTGCCTTTTAGTCAGTTCATTTCAATCAGTCATCCCCTATACACCACTTGAAAGTACATAGACAAATAATTTATATTTTACTATTAACATTAACTTAAAAGGAGTCTTTTGAACTTTTAGAAAAAAAAAATTTTTTTTACCTGTTTGAGATAATCATTCAGATGATAGTTACTCAAAAGATGAATCAAATTTTTAAATTAGAATAAATGAAGAATATGAAGATGAATTTGAAAATGAATTCACTGTGGTTGATTACCCTGAAATAGTCAACGAAACAAGGAAACATATCCCTATTAGCAGAATATATATTTTACGATATTTCCATGATGTCCCTATGATATGCTGATTGCCATACAACATCCTAAAAATATTGTATGAATTTTGTAGAGCATTTTGTGCTATTTAGAGATGGGATTCATTATTTTGTACGATAATTATTTAGCATGTGCAAAATGGACAAAAAAAATGTCAATAGTGGTTATCAGCTCCTGGATATATTACAAAATGGTGCAAAAATCAATAGCAGAACTTTCAAGGCTGAAGCCAAAATATGTGATGTCAGGCACTGTTGAAATATGAGAGAACTCCCTTCGTCAGCAGGAAAGGAAGGCTAAGAGTTAGTAAAAATTTATTTTTGCATGAAAACATTTCAATGGGAGAATGGACATCAAATGTTAAAAATATACCTAAAAGGCGACAAGAAATTTCATCATTACCAACAGGTGAAAACACTCCAAAACAAGCAAGACAAGTTTTCCCTTATCCTTTAAAAGAAATAAAACTTGATATATCAAGCCATGTTCCTCAATACATGGATGACAAATTTACATCAAAATACCGGTATCTGGGATGCAAATCGAGGAGTAGAATCAATCGCACAAAATACAATATCTATTTATGTACACTGAAAAACAATTGTTTCCTGAAATTTCATTCAAATTAAGATTTAATAAATTGATAAAATAATAAATTCTTTATTTTGTTCATTTAATAAGCTTTTACAATAAAAAAAGTAGTGTATTTGTTAAATAACCTGTAAAATTAAAAAAAATTTGTAGATGACACTTTTACTTATTTAAGTCCTGAGGTACACATATGTGTACCTTAAAATTATGGGTCTTAAAATTGTTTGATCAACCAAATTTTTTTTCTGGGTATTATTCAGACCTAATAAAGGTAACAGAACATGAATATCAATTTTTTATTCACTTTAAAAAAATTCAGGACTGAAGAGGTTAAATCTCCATCGGCAGTTAAAAGCAAATAGTCAGGCAGAAAACCCCAAAACAATTTTAAAGTTAA
The DNA here is from genome assembly GCA_013235015.1 of Araneus ventricosus. Taxonomy (NCBI): domain Eukaryota; kingdom Metazoa; phylum Arthropoda; class Arachnida; order Araneae; family Araneidae; genus Araneus; species Araneus ventricosus. The sequence goes on along the minus strand of BGPR01012978.1, from coordinate 33,164 downwards.
TCAGATATTTTTCAATATCAGTAAGAAAACAGGGAACTTTTTTATTTCAATATTTATGTTTTTTGAATATTTTATATTAAATTTATTCAAATCTTGATGCCGCCATGTTTAATTAAATATCAAATTAATCTGTCAAATTAACTAATTATCAAATTAACTATTAAAATTAACTGTTTTATTAATTAAAAGTAACTATTTAATTAATTAAAAAATTGGCGAAATCTTGACTAAAACCTTCTTTATGGCTCATAGTATTTGTCAGCAATAGTTTGGATTTATCTTAATATAAATAAAAGTTATTGTGGCTATGTATTCATGTTCCACATCTCCTAAACCACTGGACTGATTTCAACCAAACTTTGAGAACGTTTTATTTAAGACAAGAGAAAGGTCATTCTCTCAAATTTTCAAACCCAAATTTAGTTAAACTTTCAATTAATTTAAAAATTAAGCAAGGCGCTTTTCTGCGATATCTGTGGTAAATATTATTTCGCCAAAATATTTTTACACCATATTAAATTTTTAAAAAATTAGCTTTTCAGTGAAAAAAAATTCATTCCCATACAATTTGTTTCTCTCATTTTAATAACCTTTTCAAAATTAATTTTATGCACAATTCGTAGTATTTTTTATTTCTGAAGAAGAAGAAGAATACAAAGGATTGTTACTAGAATACATTAACAGAATTCTGGAAGAACGCTAAAAAATTTTTTAAAAGTAGACGATTAATAATTTATATCAGGACTAACTATTGATTTGATTTATTTTCATGCTTTTAATTATTGAAAAATAAATTATTTTATTTAATTGTTTCGAAATATTTATTAAAACTTTTCTTATACTTTAGTATTTGCTAACAGAATTTGAAGTGCCTATATAACAAACAACTACTAATTTATAGAGAAAATTAGCTATCGGCTGTTTTTATAAACTGTTTTTTTATTTATTATAAATTTTATATAATAGTAGTTTTTACATTAAAAATACTCATGAGAGTCAGAGAACAAGAAAACACACGGACTAAGGCTCATTGCGGTTCAGAAATCGCTGACAATTGCATAGATTCATCAGAAGATTCTTCAGGCATACATAGGATATTACTGATCAACTTGGATCCTCTCGTAGCCGAGCTCGCCGAGTGGTATAGACGTCAGGCTACCAACCGGTAGGTCGCGAGTTCTATCCCGGGTTGTGTTCGTGCTCTGTTTTTGCTATAGTTTGCAAGTCTGCTGCAAATTTGCTGCAAGTTCGTCCCATGGTGACTTTGAAGCTTGCGTTAACTTGCTGCAAACTTGTTTCACACTTGCACTCTTGTCGTGACAAATTTGCTGTAAGCTTGCAGATTTGCAACGCAAGTCTACTGCAAATTTGCTGCAAACTAAAATTGCTATCTGGTAAATGATTGGGGGTTGTAAGAGAAGGTTGAAATTCTCTGCTCTGACACAAAGATTTCCGACACTGGTCGTATCAACAGTGCGATTGCATTTCTAAAGCAGTATGCTGATCGAGGAAAGCTTATTTTCCATCTCGACATCAGATGCATGAAAAAGTGCAACGAAGTGTTTCCGATCATGAGGTTACCTCAAGTATCTGGTATTTCAGATGTTGTTTTCTTAAAAAAATATCAGAGAAAAATTAAATAATTTGGAATAAATTCCTGAACGAAATATGTTGTGAAAGCGATATGCTGAGAAATGTAATATACCTTTCTAATTCACTTAAAAAATGAAAAATTAAAGTACGGTTAAAAAGACCTCATTAAATTATAAAGATCATCAATTTTTATAATTTTTTTAAAGTTTATACAAGATCTACTAATGAATATTTACAATTTAAGTCATTCAGAATTTAGATATGACGTCAAAAAATTAGTTAATTGTTGTGTTTCTTCAGAAAAAGCATTAACAGACTTCATTTCTCAGAAAAGTTTAAATTTATTAAAGAAATTGTACGTGGTGAAATTGAATTTCTGAATCTCAGGGATAGGGGCGATTCTTATTTAAAGCCATAAGAAACATTCCGGGGAAACTCAGTGCTGTCAATGATACAGCCGAAAGAGGGGTAAAGTTTATGCAAGCTTTTAATCCTCTCTTAACTTTTGATGAAGAGCAAAGGAGAATTCTTTTTCAAGAAAGCAGTACCCGGCCTGCACAAGAAGGCAATTCTTAAACGCGAAAATTTATTTCAATATATTATTAATATTGTATATATTTAGTTTTTAATATGTTATAAAAAATTATATTATTAATTGCATTGTAAATTATTACAGAAAAAAATACAATATTTTATATGAATAAGAAATATACAATTTTAAATGCTTAATTTTAAGCAATTTTTTCTCCTACATCTTTATTTAACCCTTTGCAGATAGATATTTTCTTTAGAGCACTCGTCCTCCCGTTGGTGTGGCGTGGAAGTTTGGAGAGGGGGTTGCCAGCTCAGGTGTCGTCCTCGTCATCTGACCGAGGTTCAAAATTACGAGGTCCGTCCCAAAATAGCCCTCGTGTTGCTTCAAAACGGGACGTTAATATAACTAAACTAAATCTTTAGAGCACTCAGATCAGTTTAACGCACTTTAAGCACCATCCCGTTTTTTTCCAACTCTAACGCTTATTTAATTATAGGCAACTTTATTTTTTATTGTATAATAAGATTAGATGTTGAATGGATGGATGAAACAAACATTTGTGTTCGAGTTTGAGTCTCTATAATTCTTCGTGAACTGGATAGTCCACTACGTCAGTCTCAGAATTAGATTCTTGGTTTCGCTGTACTCAGTCGCTTCTCCATTGAGATATAATGCATCAGATTCGACCTCAGTTTGCCTCTCCTTCCAAAACAGCCAAATAGTAGTGGAATAGGGTAGCCGAATACTAGTAGGGATAATTTCCCGCCGTTTCGTGATAGTAAAGTAGGGTTATGGAGAGCTTTTCATGCATTTTGAAGCATGATCAGATTAATCAAGCTCGATGCGGCACGGGTTAAACTTTATAAATTGAAGAAATATTTGGTATACCTACCCATTTTGGTAAAAGGAACAAAATTAGGGGGTATGCGCTTAAAAAAATTATATATATACTTATAAACTTTTGAACGAAGGGCGGTTTTGGGTTCTGGGGGTCATGATTGGTAAAGATTTACAGAAATTTTCCAGAAGTCGCGTCATGAGAACCATTGCAATAAGTAGAGTTCCCATAAGGAATCTACCTAAAAGACTGTTTAATCGCCTTGGCAACTGATGAGATATTTGATTTCTTCTGCAATATATTTTGAGTTCTATGACTTTTATGCAGCATCACATAGCACATGAACTGTTTTCTCCCCCCCCAAGTCCTATTATGCTGCCTCATCGTGGCGGGGGTGGTGACACTGGGTGGAATGGGCGATGTACGTCTGGAGTTTTTTCTCCTGGCAGGGTCACCCAAGGCGTGAAGGCCATTCTATTATACACAGCTAAAGCATAAAGGCAATAGACAAAGTCAGACTTCTTCCCTCGGACGACCAAGGTCTAGTTCCAACAGAAGCTGCACTCTCCTACTTTACCATGAATCGTTCGGCTATAGTTTTTTTCTGTGGGCGGGCGGACTTTTGGACTTGGTCTAGCTGAGAACTAAGACAAGTGGAATAAAAAAACAATAACAACTGCTTTCTCTTTATCACAGGAGAGGATCTTTGCATTAAAAGTTTGAAGAAATATTTTTGGATTTATATTTGCCATTTCATATCAATTCCTGGAGAAACTCCCTGTTCTTTTCTTCGTCTCATTTCTCTTGATGAAAATGTTGAACATCTACTATTGATTACACATCAAAATAACGTGGATTTCACTACGAAAAGTGAAGAGGAACACATGCTAAACCACATTTTTTGTCCCTTACTACCCATATAGCATGTACTTTTGCAGCAAGTTTGATTTTTACTTGATATTATCTTGTCATGTCAAATTTGACGCGTCAAACTTGAAGCGAAACTGCTGCAAACTAACAATGCAGAATCGCCACCCTCGCTTGCAAAACGAGTTTCCCACAAGTTCGCCACGGCGAAAATAGACAACTATAGCCACCCCTCCTTGCAATGCAAGTTTGCAGTGAATTTGTCATGACAAGTTCACATTACTATTGAAGATGATAGCACAATATAAGAGATAATCTTTGTCTCTGTTTTAAAAAACATCCGATTTCAATAGCATCTCCTAGACCGTCCTTCTTTTCATCAATTCAATAAACCAATGATAATTTGTGAAAAAACTAACTTTTTTTATAAAAAAAATTTTGAAACATTTTCCATCTTTTTACTAAATATAGAACTCGCACTTTAAAGAAAACTATATCGCCTTTTTCTTAATGTTGAAATTTTAGCGTTTATAAACCAAATTAAACCTAAAAAATAGTCAATGTTTGTTGAAAAATAATAACTTATATATTTTGTCCCATTTTAAAACTAATTACTTTTGAACCCTAATTTCATAATTTATTCTACTAGCAAAACGTAGTTATTAGCGAAAATCGCTCTCCCTTTGATTTCAAATCATGTTCTCAACAGAAAATTTAAAAAATTAATGAAATTAAGAAAAGAGTTTAAAATAAATCGTATGTGTGATCTATTAGCACAATCTATCGTCTCCTCTCGGAGTCTAGCTGGCAGAGTGGTTTAGAGCGTCGGGTTAGCAAGTGATAGGTCGCGTGTTCTAATCCGAGGTTGTGTTCGTACTCTGTTTTTGCTATAGTTTGCAATGAGTTTGACGTGACAAGCTTGGTGCAAGTTCGTCGCGTGGTGACTTCGAAGCTGACGTTAACGTGCTGCAAGTTTGTTTCAAGCTTGCACTCTTGTCATGTCAAATTCGCAAGCTTGCAGATTTAGCAAAGCAAGATTGCTGCAACTTTGCGGCAAACTAAAATTGCTATCTGGGTATCTTCTGATTTTCCTCCAGTGTCAGTTTCGAGGCCTGAAGCGTTGAGGACTGGCATGCTTACTCTGACAAAAATGCACCATTTTTCATGAATGCAGGCCGGATTATGAAGCGATGAGGACTGGCAACTGCTTAGGATCCCCACAACTTTGGGAGGGGGCATCGAGAACTTTTCCCCGAAATTTCCAAATTAATAAAATTTATTTCTTGTATATAATTTGTAGAGGCCGTGCACTCAACTATCCAAATTAAGATCATACTTTAAATTTTGGAATATTATTCCAACAATATTCCTAATTAATTACCTTCTAAAAGTTTTATATTATATTGTCTTATAATTCTGAATACATATATTGCTTTACTTTTTTTAAAAAAAATCGTTTCTATAATTAAATAGCATTTAAATTATGTTTGAAAAACCTTTCGTTATTCTTTTACCTTTTTGTTTAACATTATTTTAAATTTTAATTTTCCACTTTTTTATACGTGATATACTGAAACAAACTTTCTCAAAAATGACCCGCAATTAAATGCTCTGATATTTCAGTTTTCTACATAAAACTGCTTATATAGAGTTTAAATTAAAATCAGCCCCAAAAAATCTGGTTTTGGAAGTTAAAATGAGGTTCCGGGACTTACATTATCTAAGGTTTTCAAAGGGCTTAATCCGGCACTGCAAGTACTCACAATGAGCATTTTGTTAGTAATAAAGAGAAGCATGAAATGAGCAATAGTATAAAAAATTTTAAACTGAAATCTGATAGTTACAAACCAACAGACGATTTTAGAGTTTAATTTACTCCTAATTTAATATTTAAAAATTAGCTTTACAATCGTTTTCGACGGAAGTTTCTTGTTACGATATAAGCGAGAAATATTTAGGAAAATAATATTCACAAATTAATTAAAGGAAACAAAGGAATGAATATCACTAATACAGATGAAAATTATACTATTAAAGGATTAAATACTCGTAGATATACGGGGTGCCCAAATAAATAAGGGCCAACCCCTCTTAATTTCCGAACGACGGCAACTATAGTCACGAAAATAGTGTCTAGATATGGTAAAACGTCTATGCGCTATGTGATGAGACCCCTTATAGCTCCACCTGGTGGCAAACTCCGGAGTTAGCGTTCCCATCTCGAAAACGGTACAAAGTGGTGGGGATCACAAAGTTGTGGAGCGTTATCTATTTAGTACAAAAAGACGCCTTGTGCATATTAATACAAAGAACAGAACGCTTAAAATGAAATGCACATTTGTTTGTTCGCTTTTTCCGAAATTGTAGCGTCACGAGACATGGACAAAAGGAGAAAATGTTATTACTATTTCCTGTGGGAATAACTCAAACAGAAGGTGTATGTGACCTTTCCGCCAACAATGCAGGACTTTATATGACGTATTACTGCTGCCTATGCGAGAGCACCCAACTAAAACGTGTGCAAAGTGAAATTCAAACAAGGGCTCATATCTATATTGTAGATGACGGAGAGCACTTTGGGCATCGAAATTTAAGGTATCTTGTGATAACTAACTGTTTTTTCTCTTTGGAAACCGTTTCGCGACGTCACAGTTTCGGAAATCGAAAATAATCAAATGTGCATTTTGAGAGTTCTGTTCTTTGTATTAATGTGTACAAGATGTCTTTTTGTACTAAATTAATAACGCTCTACAACTTTGTAATTGGCATTTTCCCACTATTTTTTACCGTTTTCGAGATAGGAACACTACCTCCTGAATTTACCACTAGGTGGCGCTGTAAGGGGTCTCATCGCATAACGCATAGATACTTTACTATATCTAGACACTACTTTCATGACTATAGTTGCCGTCGTTCTAAAGTTAAGAGGGGGTGGCCCTTAGTTAAGTGGGCAATAGTCAAATTATTTGGAGAAGATCCTCCGATTTTATTTGTTATTACTTGAAAAAAGACAAAGAATTTCTATTAAACTGGAAAAGAATTTCAAAATTGATATAAGAGTAAAAGAGTTGTATAAACATTTAAGATTTGAGTTTGATATATTTGATGAAGAAGAATAGGAAGGTAAATATAACGCAAATATTTCATATGGAAATGATAACATTTGTATACAGAGGTATATAATGGGTGATACGCTAATCAACAGTTTCAATTCTCAATTTATTCATTCTTTAAGAATTTTAATCGTCGTGGAAGTCTGCTTTGTGAAAAATGTGATAATTTATTGATTTTCCGTGTTAATACAAAACACGTTCATAGAATGAAAATGAAAATCACGATGTAAAATAATGAGTTAATAGATTTAAATAAAGGAACTGTAGAATATAATTTGATAGCTATTGACGAACGTGAATATTATACTTACAACATTTCTTATAATTCAAAATTCGTTTTATTTAAATTTGTATTTTTTAAAATTATATTAAAATTTATTATTTATAAAAATTATTATTACATTAAAATGCGGACTTTTATATAATTTTATCACTCTCTACCATTTAGATATTTAATTTTAACTAATTATTTTGAATATTATGGGATATTGAAATAAATTTTTCTAAAAGAGTTTATCAGGCCACGTATATTTTATAAAAATTTAACTCTTCAGCAATTAACTGATGCTTAAGTTCTGAAACTATTAAAATAGCGTATTTTCATTGAAAATACGCAATGATAAAAATTTTCAAAACCCTAGAACATCAGGAAGTGAATGTAAAATCACTTACAAAATTAAATCTGTGCAAACATGAAACAAGTCAAGTTAAATAAAAAGGGTATAAAAACTGTTGTTGGTTTACGAATACACAGAAGCTAAAACAACAAGAAGAAAGAAACCAGTAGACTGTATTTTTAACGGACACTTTTTTTTCATAAAAGCAGCAGGTAAAAACTTATTTTAGTTACTGCTTGATAAATCAATATCGATCTTTAGCGAATTTAAATTTTTTTATATGGACTATAAGAATTTTATAGTTTGAAAAAGACGAGCTTATCTTCCTCTTGAACAAAATGTTAGTATCACACATTTGTCGAAGGATTTAATTATAACGAAATATGCATAAAACTCTTATAAATAAACCAGACAGAATAGGAATGAACTGAGCTCTTGGTTAGGTTAGGTTAGGTTATATTAACGTCCCGTTTTGAAGCAACACGAGGGCTATTTAGGGACGGACCTCGTAATTTTGAACCGCGGTCAGATGACGAGGACGACACCTGAGCTGGCACCCCCCTCTCCTAACTTCCACGCCACACCAACGGGAGGACGTTTGGCCACTACGTATGATTTAGCGTGCAACAGGCCCCATACACGGCGGATCTTCAGTGGAATCGGGTTTCGAACCTGCGACCCTCCGGTCCCGAGGTCGAGACCTTACCACTAGGCCACCGCGGCCTCAACTGAGCTCTTGGATTCTCGGCTCTGTGAAGAAATATTCCGTCAGCAGACATAAAAGGGAAGATTTCTTTTATCCGGAGATAAAGAAATTTTCGCCCCTTCCCCCATTTCGATTAGGAATCCGGTTTTTTAAGTTACTGTTAGCCGTTTTTTTTTTTTTTTTTTGGTTTTTTTTGCCCCGGTTTAAATCAGTTATAATCTTCAAATAAAAAAACCGGGGGAAAAAACTGGGTCGGAAGACAGGCTCGATTTTAAGTTCGACTAGACTAAAATTTACCAAGATATAAAACCTTGAATTTCATCATCTTAGGTCAGTCACCGACAACGGCTTCCTCGACGCGTCTGTTGGTTGGCGGATTACTGAAAGAGTCTTTATGAACAGATAAATATTTGCCAACGGATTAATTCCTTGCATAAACAATACTAATAAAAAATTTGTCTGCAAACGGCGTCTGTTTTCTGTAGCCAAACAATATTTATCTTCAGTCCTGCGGCGTCGGAAATATTAGTATCTACGTTGAATGACGTTGTTTCGAATGAGAGGTGTCGACTCACGGATCAGCACTTGCTAAAAGAGTGTTTATGAGCAGATTAGGTGATAAATATTGGCCAATGATTTAATTTCTCATGAAAACAAGGTTAATAAAAATATTCTATAATACTTACTTATTGCAATAATTACGCATTTATTATTAATACATATTGCTTTAATTACTTATTTATAATAAAAAATTATTACATTAATTAATTATTGTACTAATACTTACTTATTGTTTATTATTAATATTAATAAAAAATTCTGTCCACAAACGTAGCTTTTTTTATGAAAAAAACCGAAAATTTGTTTTTTCAAAAACCGGTTATTTTAAGCTTTTAAACCGGAAGTGAAACAAACCAATTTAACCGAAAACCGTTTTTTTTTTTGGCAACAACCGACAAAAAAAGATAAAATTCAAATGACAGCAGATTGAATGAAATTAGCACATATACATATATATGAGAATAACTAAAAAATATGTAATTAAGTAAATTTTAAAAAAATGACAAACCTATTATGGTTTTTGAATATTTTTCACCAAGTTCATATGTTTGTACAAAGTTGGCACTAATTTGACATTTTTTTAAAATCTCAATTTGGTACGATTTTGCCAAATATAGATAAGTTATGTGATAGTCATTTGGGCTTTTGGAGTACCAGTATTTTAATAACCATTTTTATTGTTCATAAAACAAACATCAAACAATTATCTCTCGCATGTAGCCGAATTCTTTTCTGTATCCCTATAAAAGCATTATAATATCCTACGCTCACAAAAATCTTGCAGTTTGTGTGACGGTGACCTAGCATGCCTAATTTCAATCAAGGTCATATAAATAAATTACCCCTAAACTGAAGAAAGCAAATTTATTTAATATTATTCAAATTTCTGTGACTAGAACTCAAATATTCTACTGCACAACTGCCCTAATTATAAAAACCCAGTTTCCATTAGAAAATGAAACCAAAACAAACTACATGTTTTTAATTTTGCAAGTGTAAATGTATACATACTCTCACAGAAATTAAAATATTTTAATAGTCACTTTCTGAATATAAATGCTACTGGAATAATACATTTTTTAATACTGAAAAAAATCACATATATGTATAATTCCAGTTCGATTAGGTAATAAGACATTTATGTTGTGAAAATAAAAATTTAATATTGAATATATTTTGAGTAGTTTCAATACTTTTACGATTTTCAGATGTCTTTTAAGACATGGCACAATATTTTTTCGAAATGATTACTTTTTTTAAAACCTAGCACCAAATTTAATTTTAAGTAAATGATTTTTAATCACTTATACAATTACTCAAAGTATTTATTTACTTTCTAAATTCAAAACCAACTAATCCATGTATGTCATTCCTTAGACGATTTTACACTTTATCTATTTAATCATAAACAATAAAACAGGATTATTGCTCATTAACCTGTATAGAAAATATACTTATGAAATCTACTCAAAATTCAGCGGCTTTTCTTAAAATACGAATGAGCACATTAAAAGTATGGATGCTTTTTCTTTTGATTAACTGTATATTTAATTATTTAATGTTCTAAAATGGCAATATTTAAACCAAATCTAATGTGCACTTACTGAAAAATGATCTTCACAACACCAAGGAGATGATGTATTAGATAACTTTCGATTACGTTTGTCATCTCGCTTCATAGCATTCGTCCATGACTTTCGAATCACAGAGTTTTTTGGTACGCTGAAAAACAACTTTCCGCTAGAATTAGAGGCTGTATTAGTGCAGAGTGGCACAATACAATATTTATAATATGTCTTTGCACTGTCAGTGAAAATAATATCATAAAAAGAAACAGTGGCGAATCCGGGGGGGAGCTTTCGGGCTTCAGCCCCCCCCCCCAGAGCCAAGCCAGAATTCTTGATTTTATTTAGCATCATTACAACTGTTTTTTCTTAATTTCCCTCTTTTTAAAAAATAATAAAAACGTTTCAACATTACTTTCTTGCTTGACAGGCTCAAAATTTTTCCTGCTTTTGTAGTCATTCCACTTGTACTTGTAGCTTTGACGCTGTCGAAGACTTTTTTTGGCTAGTTATTTCGTTGTAATTTTTATTAAATTATCGAATATTTATTAATTATCGACCGATTGTTTTTCATGATTCTTATTTTCAGGTGAGTCAAGTGTGTAAAGTTAAAGAGTTTTGGTTTATTTAGCCTTGAGGTTTGACATTTGAAAGGAATAAGTGTTTGAACATGTTCAGTGAATAAATTTGATATTTTATATATAAATATATTTTAAAAAAATAATAAAACGTTTAACATTACTTCTTGCTTGACAGGCTCAAAATGTTTCTACTTTTGTAGTCTATCACTTGTACTTGTAACTTTGACGCTTCGAAGACTTTTTTTTGGCTGGTTATTTCGTTGTAATTTTTATTAAATTATCAGAAAGTTTTGTATTGTTTTAATGATTCTTATTGTCAGGTGAGTCAAGTGTGTAAGTAGAGTAAGTTTTGGTTTACTTTATTAGAGGTTTGACATTCATCACGACGATCAAGAGTTTTATGACCTCAGCCCCCCCCCAGACCGAATCTAGATTCATACAGAAAAAAAATATTTTAAATGGACAAGTTGTAATAAGCGACTCTGAGGAATCGAAAATAAACAATAACTGTTGGATTGTCGTCATGAAGTGTGACGTCATAAGGCGAGCGATGTATTAAGAAGCGATTTCGGGATACGGTAAATAGTGCGATATTAAAGCCATCAGAAATCAATAATAAAAGCTCAAAATAAAATAAATATATGTACTATCCTTCATAGTTTTTCGTGTTCTATTGTTTTCTGATAAAATTATAAAACGTGCAAATTCCTCATTTTGACATTAAGGATTGCAGATATGAAGGAGGGAGCTTTCTAACGAGGTGCTTAGGTTATGCAATCGAATTTAGGGATTGGAAATCACTTTTGATCTACGGTGTTGCTGCTATCGAGATACTTTCAGGGCAAAAATTGTTTGTCATGAAGAGACGATAATTCCTCTAATTTGAACTATTTTCTATCTTAAATTATAAGGAAGTTATTAGAAAGTGAAAATTTCTTTCCCATTCCGCCTCTTCAGCTGGATTGCCCATCTGCGAACCCTTGTCGGTTCAAATCTGAAAAAAGTTATTTCGGTTATCGTGTTCACAAGATAAAAAACGTTATATATATTTATACACACACAACAGCAGCCGTAACGGCGCGTTACTTATCTGAAAAAAAATTTAAAAATTCGCTCTCATTAAAAAAAACCCGTAGTTGTAACATTATTAGTGTTTTTTATTAATTTTTAAATGTGTCATAAATTAAAAAATAATTTATGACCACCCTGTATATTAGTTAGAACATAAAATTTTTTCTTGTGAATTATGAAAATTATTTTATATTTGTACTATAATGTTCAACCGCAGCTAAAGTTAATTTAAATAAATGTAGTAAGGAATACAGGAAACGGAACTGTAAAACAAATTTCCAGCTTAATTTTTTTATTAAAATTAATTTTTAAAAATACTTTTTTATTTGAAGGAAAAAGCGCATCCATTAAATGCAAAACTACTCAAAGTTAATGAAGAAAGCGAAAAAATGTAAATGGTATAAATATGCATTACTGCGCAGTGAAGTATTAAAAAATACAGCATCCCCAAGATTACATAACACGAGCCAACGCTACTGCTGTCAGCTGCACCTCCCTTAGTTGATTTGTTACAGTATCTGCAGAGGAAGAGAGCGTGCTGGGGAAAATAGGGATGAAGAGAAACGGGAAAGTTCGTTCAATCGACCGCATAGCTTTTTTCTTTCAATGTATCTTTTTCACGCGCATGCGTTTTCAGTCTTGTGAGCATGTCGTGCTTTACTCAAATGTTTGTGCTATGCCAGTCCATTCATGCTTTACTCTGCTTTCCACGAATAAGATCAATAGAGTGATGCAAACAGGTGGCTCAACTGTCGCGTTGCTAGGCTACCGCTGCTAACGACGCTCTGGCAACGTGTAGAAGAGAGCTGACGTGCAATGTGCTTGAATTTTTGCTTTTTCTTACAGATGCCTGTATCTTAGATTTTATCGTTAGTATGTTTTATTCTTTTGGCTGCCTAAATATAATTATCCTTAGAAAGTGGATTTCAAATGGCTTTAGAACAGTGGGACGGGATGCATTAAAAATGAAACTTCTTTATTGGTATAAACTAGCTGCTCGGGATCCATGTCGCTAACTTTCCCCAACAAACTTAAATATCCTTTGAATCCCTTCATGTTGAATTAAAACGCTCAAATCTAGCCTTTTTATTACTTTATAACAGTATTGTTTCAATAAAGACGCGAGAAATGTGGAAAAAGAACATTTAGTTTAACTTTTAAACAATATATCATACAATAACTAATACAGCTTTATAATGAGAATTATACTATAAGGAAGTTTTCCCGGCGTTGCTTATTAAAAAATACAAGCTTAAAAGACTTTTAGAACAAACAAAATGTTAATAAAAATATAGGTACGTTCCAAAAAAAAGAGATTGAGAAAGTGAAAGAAAATCATTTTCCCCAAAAAAGTTTATAAATTAAAACACAGTATCATAATATTTCGTCTCGTGCGCCGAAAAAAGTTTGTAGAAAAAAGTCGTTTCCAAAAACTTTAACCCTCTGCGGACGGCTGTAACGAGGGCGTGCCATTTGCCTGTCACATTCACCCCGAATATCACAAATACGTGCCGACTCTTGTGGCTTTTAGCTACCAACTGTCATATCGACGTGACACTAGGTCTAGTGCAATTAGGCTTAACTAGAAAAAATGCATCGGCACTGAGCAGCCTTTGAACTCTTCATAAACTCTCGTTCCCTTTTGAACGCTTAAAACCTTTTATTTCTCCTTATTACTCTAAATTGTTTTTTAACCTAATTATTTCCTTAATAAATTTTTTAAATTAATTTTTATTAATCTTTTTTAAATTATTTTTTTCTTTTTCATTTTTCTTTATTTATTTTTTTCTCTCTCTTTTCCTTTTTTCTTTCTTTAATACCACTTGGCACAGTGTCATTAAGTTAGTGCTATGTGTTATGTCACTTTTCTTACAGCAACAGCTACGGAATGGAGATTATAGGTCTTCGACCCAGGCTTTCCGTCAGAAAGTTAATATCGGTGTGGCGTTGAGGAACGTCGTCCAGATCAAACCGCACGTTTTCCGTGCAGCCGGCCTCAAAGGATTAAAAGTGTGTAACTTTCCTGCTAAAACCAGGAAAGTTACACAGAAGCTTCAAATTGCTCTTATTGAAAAGGGGAAATTCTGGACCTTACAATGACTTAAAAATTATTGCTCTCCAATGAAAATATAAGCAGAAAATTCAAGAAAATAGGCAACCACTTAACATTAAATAAATAAAAATTTTATTCGAATTTTAAAATAATTTTTACGGCGTTTGCGTACTCTTGTGGTAATCCATCATTGCGCCAATATTGGTATCGGTAGGTCAAATGGTCTGGGCTTGCATAGAGAAGAAAGAAACGATCACACATACTCCTTAAATAACCTGTTTCAAATATATAGGTTAGATGATGAAGCCTTCCATGTGCATAAAAATGTTTTCAGAGGTACACTTACTTCACCTGCTTTTCTTGACTAACAAGAATTATTAGTTTATTACCAATAAAATTAGATTTGATTGAAGCGTTTTATTAAAATAGGAACTAAAAACTCATTTATAAATGCGTAATTAAAAAGGATTCATTTATATGTCGATAAATTATCATAATATGCATAAGAAAAAGGTAACTATGAAAATGTCTAAAGGGAATGTTTCCTTGAATTCAACAAATTAGGAGAATGTGTGCGTCTGTGTATGTGAGTTGGTGCCCTAAAGGTCAGACCGCTGGAGCCACGAAATTCGGCATAAAAATACTTTGGAGTGTAAGAATGTGCACCTCGGAGCCCTTTTTAAGAAATTTTAATTAATTAAAAATTAAGCGAAATTTTGGCGTTTTCCCCTAATAACTTACGAAAATATCCGAATCATCATTTTTACCCCATCTGAACGTGTAAAAAATTATCTTACGAAGATATCAATTAAGTTGCCGTACAATGCTTTCTTGAATTTTAATAAATTTAAAAAAATAATTTTTGGCATTAATTTACAACAATACTTTTCATTATTTCAGCGCAACTGAAACCGTTTTCATTGTTGGAACAAATATTTAATTGCATATTTCTCTGTCTATGTTGTAATCTCGAAATATCTCTAATAATAGTAAAGGCGAATGAGTGTGTGTGTTGTCGCTCTATGGGTCAGACCGCTGGACGTATAGCTAAGAAATTTGACACAAACGTCCTTTGAGTGTGGGAATGTGCACCTCAAAGGAGCCCTTTTTTAAAATTTTAATTAGAATTTTAATTAATTAAAAATTAAGATAAATTTTGACTTTTTTCCTTAATAACTTCAAAAAATATTACAGCACAAAAATCATTTTTACACCATCTGGAAGTGCAAAACATTGCCTTTCTAATGATATCAATTAAATTGCCGTACAATGTTTTCTCGAATTTTAATAAATTTTAAAAAATATTTTTCGGCATAATTTACAACAAAACATTTTATTGTTGCAACACAACTCAAACCGTTTTCATTATTTGAATAAATATTTAATTGCATGTTCCTCTTTCATTGTTGTAATCTGAGATAATATCCTAATAAATTTTGCTTTCACATTTTATTTCATCAAAATTATTGTGGAATCTGTAAACCAAAGCCCTCCGAGATATTGTTTTGCTTACATTAAAAATATATCCAGTAAGCTGAATGGTTATGGTTGCAATGATTTTATCCTTTTCTTCGCATGTTTTAATCCAGCTAACATACGATTGGCCATAAAATGTGCTGCGTCATTTTAATGTTGAAATCAAATCTACAAGAGGAATAAGAAAGTGAAGATAGTGCCGACAACATGAAATTGGAGGTTACATGACATGGTCAGTTATGCGACTCCATTCGGAACATTATGCAGACAATGAATAGAAGGTGTCCAATGTCACTAATAGGACATGGGATAAATATCTACCATGTTATCTACCTTAAAATTGCGTTGTTAAGAGAACCATGAATATAAAATTATGCAAGATTCAATGGAAATCATATTTCCGGCGCACAATCTAGTCGCTAAAGGCGGGTAGTATAATAATACATTTTGATTTCATTTCATCAAAACTTTTGTGAAATCAGTAAACGAAGCACTTTGACACATTACGTTTATTAAGGTATATATCCAATAAGCTGAATGACTATGGTTGTTATGTTTTCAATCTTTTTTCAGCATGTTTTAATCCATCTAACATACCGCTGGCCAAAAACTGTGCTGTGCCATTTTGATTTTGAAATCAAATACATATTTTGCAAGAGGGATAAGAAAGCGAAGACAACGTGCAATTAGATCCTACATGTCATGGTCGGGGATATTTATGTAGACAATGAACAGACCAGATGAAGGTCACTAAAAGAACATGGGTAAAATTTCTACCACAATTAAGAAGTTTAAAATTACGTTGTTAAGTGAACCGTAATTATCAAATTATGCAAGAGATTCAGTTGAAATTATATTAACTGCAAACAATCTGGTCACCTAGGGCTGAAAATAATCTAATAAAATGACGTTTAGTAATTTTTAGTAGTTTAAAGAGATGCATCCAAGTTATTTAATTTAGGATGAGCTTCTCATAAATGATCTTAAAAACAATCAACTAGAAAAAGTAGAACAAATTTAAAAAATAATAAATTTAACTTAAATTTTGAACAGAAACAACAAAATAACAAAATTTAGACAATAAAATTTATACAATGATGTGAGGACATTTTTTTTCTATATACTTGTCATGGGGTTTGTTTATTTTTATGATGACTGTTTTTATTAACAGCCAGATGGCTAATAAATAAATAATAAATAAATATTTCATGAGCCATTGATTTTTCGCCAAAAGTATCCCATGTTTCGAACTGAAAGTGACTGTAAAACATGATGAAAGAAAGCTATCATAACACCTGCTGTCTGCTAAACCCTCGAGGGTTTTTGACACATGTGTAACAAATTTAAATGAATTCTTTTGGAGATACCACGTTTTTCGTGGACTAATTTTAGAGAAATTTTCATTTTTCGAAAGCGCATTAAAAAAAAATAATAACACATCAGTTCAAATGAATATTAAGGAATAAGAATAAAAACAAATACTGTTTTAGATTCTTAAAAGTTGTGGCAATATTTTGAGATAATAAAAAAGATTTTTGTATTTTTCTTCGAAAATCGCTTTTTCAACCTAGTCGGATACCTTAAACAAGTTTGAAACAAGTTATTGCAAACGACGTAGTCACCACGTGTCGAACTTGCAGCAAGCTTGTTGCGTCAAACTCATTGCAAACTATAGCAAAAACAGAGTACGCAGACCAACTTCAGATTCGAACCTCCGACAACCCGCTTCCTAAACGTGCCGCCTTAGCTACTCAGACAGCTGGACTTCGATCGCAGAAGACATATTACGCTAATATATCTTGCATCTACACGTTTTATTTTAAACTGTCTTCTTGATTTCATTAATTTTTCTAAATTTTGAGTTGAGAATATGATTTGAAGTCAAAGGGAGAGCGATTTTCGCTAATAACTACGTTTTGCTCGTGGAATAAATTGTGAAATCAGGGTTCAAAAGTAATTACTTTTAAAAATATGGGCCACAAAGTAAGTTATTATTTTTCAACATTGACTGTTTTTCAGGTTTAATTTTACTTATGAACGTTAAAATTTCAACATTAAGGAAAAGGCAATATATAGTTTTCTTTACAGTGCGAGTTCTATATTTAGTAAAAAGGTGGAGAATTTTTCAAAAGTAAATTTTTGTTATAAAATGGCCTGGTTAATTTTTCACAAATTATAATTGATTTATTGAATTAATAAAAAGAAGGACAGTCTAAGAGATGCTATTTTAATCGTATGCCTTTTAGAAACAGAGACAAATAACAAAACCAACTGTATCCAGCTCGTGGTGTGTAAGTGTGCATGCCAACTTTACAGCAAACTTGAATTTCAAGAAGGGTGATCGATTATGCTTTGTTGATTTGCCTGAAGTTCGCTGCAAAGTTGTCGCGTTCAGTTTGTCATGACAAGCTAGTATCAAGAAAAATCATACTTGCTGCAAGTGTGCATGCTATCTGGGATTAGTACAGAAATATTCCTGTGTAAAATAGAGATATCTGTAGAAAATCCTAATCCCGGAATTTGGCGTTGTTTTGAGATGGCGTTTTTTTTTAGGCAACGTGATTTTGTTTAAAAACACGCTAGAATCGCAATTTTAGTTATTTATACCATTCAACTTGTCCTTTGGGAGCATTTTCCTTTTTTCAAGTCCAATAATTTGATATTATTAGGAAAAATAAATTTTTAATTTGGCGTCATTATTTTCGGGTAAATTATCGTTTTTGCCAATTCCAAGATGCTTCACTATTATGGCAAACGTTCTGTGATCCTTAGTGGCTTCAGCGGTCTCCCTAATTCTTGGCGATTATGTGATTGGCTTTAGAAACGTAACAGTATACGATTGTGTTCACATCTTTTTATACTGTGAATGAAGATAGCATCCGTCCCCTCGGTTATTTGGGAGGGGGGGGGGCGCTTGGAATCCCATCTAAGAAAGAAGTTTAGCTACGAAGGTAAGGAGCAGGAGAACTGTACGAGAAAGCTTTTACAATCTTGTTTCGCTGAAGCATTGAAACCGCCATTGGAAAATAGCCGACCAGTCCTAAGAGCATTAAAATTCAAAAAGGATTTTATTTTAAGATGGAATGTTCTAAAAATTCATTCGAAATGTTAATTAATTTGAATAAATACATAATTTTGTTCTAAGCTTTATTTCTGTATAACGATTCAATTGTTTATCTATTAATTGGAACATTAATTGATTATTAAAGAAAGATTGCATTAATTCAAAATAAATAATGTGAAAAATATTTTTTAATAAAACATAATTTATATCTTCTTATTGATGTAAGTTGAAAAAATATCTATCAATAGCTATAATATGTTTCGTTAAAAGTGCCATACACAGTATTGCAGAGAGGCTCAAACCCAGGATTTAACACGAAATGTTTGATGGCATAATAACATGGTCTGAGGAAATTTGAGCGAATTGGTCTAGATCAATTTGGCGCTTCATCAGAACCGTAACGGTTACGTGTAAGAAGAATTTCATCGAAAATATCTGCATAACAAAATAATTGAAGATAAAAAAACTGTTCTCTGATCAGCACCTTATAAATTTACAAATTGGCGCTTTATCAAAATTAGATTTTGCATGGTTACATATTTTATTTATATAATAAAATATGTATAAACTCTTTGTATTTTATTTAATTATTATTTTTATTAATTATTATTATTTGTTTTTAATTGATTAAAAATATGTTTTTTTACTTAATATTATAAGAAAAGTGTTATTCAAAACAAATTTTATATATTTAAATAATATAACATTTACATTAAATAAATGATTAATATGTATATAAACATACTAGGGGGCTCTGCCCCCTGCTCGCTAAAGCTCACCAACCCCCAGGAGGATTGCGCTGCAATCCTCCGGGGCTTGCTACGCAAACCCTGCTCGCTTCGCTCGCTACATGAAGACACTGGGTGTCCTAGCACAGTTGTTGTAAAATCTTTATATATATATAACACCCCCTGCTCGCTCCTCTCATCGACACCAAAGAATAACGCGATTCTTTCGGGATCACTATGTGAAAACAGCTCGCTTCACACGCTTGTCGTAGTTATCCGTTTCTGTTAATATTAGGAAAGTATAAGTACATTAATTAATAAAAGTAAATTTAAATTATTTGAAATTGCACGAACTCCTAAAATTAATTTTTCATCAGTTTCTACAATTAAAATTTTCTGGTAGCACAGATATATATGTAAATGTTAGAAAGAAATTTGAAAGGTAATATTTATAATCCAAAGATGATTAAAAATCAAAATTATTTTCAACAATCAGAAATTTAAATCTTCTTGGCATACACTTTTGGGTATTTATTCAAAAGTTTATTTCAAGATAACTTCATTCCACTAAAATTTTAAGTTTAAAACTGATAAGACAGCCTTTTCCAAATCTTCAAAATAAATTTTTAAAAATTGCTTTTTCCACCAAAATTTCAAATATGCCCTCTTTGGAATGGAGTGTAATTCAGAAAAGCTTTCCCACATGTATACATGCTTATTTCAACAATTATTTAGTCAAGAAAAATATAGTGCGTTTCTCAGTGCAGTCATTTGTGTTTTAAATCTCAGAAAATTCTTGATTGTATCTTGTCATAGAAAGATGTAAACCATCTTGGAACCTTTTAGCTAAAAAAGGACAGTTTAAAGAAAATAGTGGCTTGAAACATGTTCATATTAACTATTCAAATTTAAAACCCATAATAATTATTTACTTTTAGCCTTTTATAATTGATAAGATAGCTTTTTTCTCAAAAATTTCAAAACTCCTTGCTTTTTTAAGCAAAATTTTAAATATGCACTCTTTTTTATGAAATATTACACAGAAAAGCAAAAAGTATGTAACATTATCATTCACCATTAGCAGCATGTGGTAATTCTCTTCCAGTGAAAATATATCTGTGCTAAAACAGTCCGTACAAACATGGTGGCAAAAAAATTTAATCTCTCTCTATATATACACGTTGCAAACAGTATGCAACTTTAATCATTCTCCGAGAGAAGTGTGCAAGAGAACTTTTCTGATGTATAATTAGTTCTCTGGTCTTTATTCTGTAATTTTAATTTTTACACATAGTAAATAGTGCACACAATTAGTATCACAAAAAAAGACTCTGGCTTCCTAAGCCTATCGGCGGCTTTCTGGCCGATCTTCGCTGAAATCTTTCATCCAGGGATTCCCTTGCACGCTGCTCTCTTCTACTCAAATTTTATTCAAAACTTCGCAAAGAGTTAATTTTAAATAAATTCAAAAAAGAGTAACGACTTCTCCTGTAATCCGTAAGCGATTAGCTCGGTTAGCGAAATTCTTGGCGTCAGGGTTGAGATTGGTAAACAAACTGATCGTTGCCAACGGGGAGAAAAAAATAAAGGTCATTTTTTGCGCCACGCATAAGCGTTTTATATAATATAGATATTATACCTATATAAACACTCTGCGCCTTATATAAGACTTACAATTATTTATTTCTTTGCC
The DNA here is from genome assembly GCA_013235015.1 of Araneus ventricosus. NCBI lineage: Eukaryota > Metazoa > Arthropoda > Arachnida > Araneae > Araneidae > Araneus > Araneus ventricosus. Next base: position 12,103 of record BGPR01012978.1, on the reverse strand, counting down.
ATAAATATGTTCATATTAATTTATAAACTTTTCGGCATTTATAAGCTTTTTACACTTGGGTCGTACTTGCAAAGATGATTCTTTTTGGAGTCTCAAAGATAAGACATATGATTCAGGGTTTTCAATTCTTAGTTCATTGCTTAAATGCCCAGTGATGACTTTAAGCAACATACCCAATTTTGTCTTCTAAAATCTTGTGAATAAGACTGAAGCTCTAATGCCTGTTTTTGTCAATAAGATACATATTGAAGATTTTATAAATAATAAAAATAAAATAATGTTTTTCAATTGAGGCTGCATCTTTTTTGCTTTGTTTATACGCTTGAGAATATCATATTTTATTCTACAATGTTGAAGGAAATTCCATATTCCTTCCGTATTATTAGTTATTAAAATTCGTCTGTGTTTAATATTACAGATTTTTCAAGGTCATTTAAAAAATAAAACCCAGTGATGTCAGTTTGTAATAAACAATTTTTTAGCCATAAATTAGACTTAAAACAAAATAGGATTTTTAAAGTATATTTCCCATGTTTTATTCAAGAAATGAAAGACAATTAAACATTTAAAAATCATTTTTTTTTAAATCAGGGTTTTAAGGGTTAAGGTTCAGTTCGAATATAACGAATTAACCCAAAGGATTGTTAATGCATTGATTTTCTTGTTTGGATTATAGCCACAAATTCTTATAAAGCAGCATTTACTTGGAAAGTTCTTTGAATGTAAAAATCCTTTAAGTGTTGTATAGAGCGATATTCTTAAAAATTTGAATTTGTCTTTGGTTGCGTTTTTTGTTTCTAAGACAATAATAATTAGTAATTCATAACTGGACGGTGTAATATAAGGGGTATTTCAAATGGCAATGTTTAGGAGATGTATTTCTATCTGCTTATAAAAAATTGGCGCATTTTTCTGATTTAAATAAAATAATATAAGCAAGAAACATTAATATAGGCCTGCGGGGTTGTTTGATGATAAGTCCTCAATTTCGGGAACTGAGGATTGCAATTCAGAGAAACGATTCCAATCACTCACACCGGTATGGCATGGAAAGTTGGCGTCATCCTCGTCATCTGACCACGTTATGATCGCCATAATAATTGAAATGAGTTATAATTAGATAAAAAAAATCCTGATTTTGACCAAATAATTTTTAAATGAAACTTAAATTAAACTTAGTATTGAATAAAGTCAGTAAACAAATAGGATTTTGTTCGCTGAAAACATAATAATGTTAATTTTTATTTGTTTTCAGAAAAATAACATATTCCACTTCATCCGTCTTCGGCGACCAGCTTGTTCGCTCCGAATATAATTTACAATGAATCTCTTATGCATAATTAACTATCAATGACAAGAAATAATTACTTTTTTAAAGGAACCTGGATGATGTCGATCACTACGTTTTTTATTGTGCTCTTCCCAGGTAGCACATAATATTGTCTTATATCATAAAATTCGTGAAAGTAATATTGTACAATATTTTTTCCAATATTGAAACAGTGTAAAACGTAAGTCTTTTTCAATATTGTCCTTTTTTATTTCATAATATTGGATAATGTCATATTATATTGTATAATATTATACCATATTAAATAATATTGTACTATACTGAATAATATTATATAATATAACAGTATACTGAATATTTTAAAAATACATTTTAGAAGCATCGAATTATGACAGTTTTAAACTTTTAATTTAAAATTGTCATTAGTTACATTATAATTCGACAGAAAAATGACGAATAATCCTTTAGCATCTGAATGCTCAATGGACAATCAGTTGAATCAATACGACAGCGCATTCCCAAAGCAGAAGTGGGTCATCTAATTAGATAACAGAGAAAACAAAACAGTTAAGGGGTTAAAAAGAAACTATTAAAAAGGATTTCGGAAATATACGATGGAATGTAGAATTCATCTTTAAAAAGGTACAAAAATGTGATAAGACCCGTTAGTAGTTAGAATTAGTACTGATCATGCATTGAATTTCATTTTAGTAAAATCAGGTAAAACAACTACCTTTGGAGGAAACGGAGAGAACCAGAAAAAAGACGATGCAAAAGTATTTTGAAGCGTGTCGTGGAAATGATGAATATATATATACAAATAGAAATATAACTTATTATATATGATCATACAGAAACAAAGTAAACAAGACATATCAAGAAGCAAATCCTATACTAAGAAGTCATTATTTGAACGATACAACCAAATTTAAAACAAATCTAAAGAATTGAAAATACTATAGATACCATGAACATAAAATTAAGTTTAAACATTTATATGTCAACATGTAAAAAAACTCTGTTGTTGTAATAGTATTGAAAAAGGCAATCCAAGTATATGGAGTTTTCAACAATTAATATATAGATATATTGTTTTATGAATTGCTAACGAAATAGTTTTTACTCTTTGTTGACGTCATCGTAATCAAAGGGGACCCATTTACCAGGCCTCGGCTCTCAGTGACCCTCCTTACGCCAGACTCCCCTTTTGGAAGTAAGAGGGATGGGGACTTCCTGACCATACAGTCTTGACCCGAGGTAGCAGTCGGGTCAATTATTCTCAGAATCTGATCTACTACACCATTGATGGTTTCCTCAATCAGCCTAAAAATCTGTGGACAAGGCCGCCGCGAGCGACAACACGAAACTTTTATTACTTTTTTTGGGAGGAAGGCGAAGAATAGGCAAGAGTTCTCAGAATTCTGCAATGGTTGGGATCTAGAAACTCAGAAGAACTGTCTATAGCAATCAATGATGTAGCCCTTACATGAAAAGAATAACCATATACAAATTTTACTTTTTATTTATTCCTTATTTTCTAGTTGAAAATGATAAAGTTGTTAAAATATGAGATGGTGAAATATATATTTGTGAATCAGCTACAGTACCGGTCAAAAAAGTGTCAAGTTCATGTTTTTTTGGCTCTAACTCACCCAAAAATGAAACTTCTTTGCTGAAATTGTCACACAATGTGTATTTTTAGGTATTTGTTTTCAGCATAAACCAATGATAATTCAAACAGCGAAAAATTAATTGAAATTAACAAATTTATTATTTCATTTAAAATAAGCAAAATTTAAGAACAAATTTAAGATTGTTTAAAGTATACAAAATTGACAGAATCGATGAAAATATGAACAATTACATATTAACACTTGGTGGTAAACCCCTTGGCATCAATAACATCTTGTCACCTACGAGGCATAGAGTCAAGAAGAGTTTGGATGAAGGAGAGAGGGATCTTCCATTCTTCTTCAAGTTGGGAGAATTTTTCATCGGAATTCCTTGCATTTCTTCCTACAAGACAATGCGCCAGCTCGGCCCATATCCCCTTGATAATGTTAAGGTCTGGGGATGGCTTGGCCAGTCAAGGAGTGACGGCGGGAGAACCTTTTCTGGATGTGCTTGGATCGAGCTTCGGATCATTATGCTGTTGGAAAATGAATCCACGACCATGAGAATTGCATGCATATGGACGCATGGTGTTCTCAAGGATGTCTTCATACTGAAACTTATCCATGATTCCCAGAATACGTCTCAGGGGAACCATGCCAAGGCGAGAGACGCATCCCCAAACCATGACATTTCCACCCCCAGGCTTCACTGTTGGAATCTGGTACTTGGGGTAGAAACGAGTGCCGTGGAGACAACTAATCCAATGTATCCCATCCGTACCAAACAACATGTATTTGCTTTCATCACTCCAAAGGACATCTTCCCACTCTTTCTTGGCCCAGTCCTTGTGCGCCTTCGCCCATTCCAACCGCGCCTTGCGATTCTTCGTAGAGATAATCGGTTTCTTGAAGGGGCGTCTTCCATTCAGTCCAGCTGCTTGAAGCCTACGCCTGATAGTACGAACAGAGGGTTTTGGGGGTCACAAAGATCGCGTGCAATGTCTGCAGCCGTTTGGCGGGGATTGACTTGTGAAAGACGTAAAACGTTCCTGTCGAAAAGACGAGACATAGAACGAGGACGTCCGGACTTAGGAACCTTCTGCACTCCTCCCTGATCAACCCATCTCTTTAAGAACTTCGATATTCCACTCTCCGATATATTGAATTGTTTCCCAAGTTCGAGAAGAGTCCGACCTTGAGAGCGTCCATTAACTATGGCTTCCTGTTGCTGAATGGTCAAATTACGGATGCCACGACGAAAACCCACTATCAGCAAGAATCAAGGAAGTTTAATTAAGCAAAACGCTTATATAGGAACGTCCTAAAATAAAACTGGTAGATAAAAAAGACATCACTCCAAATGTGATGAAATTTCAAATTTTTTAAAGCTTTGTTAATTATTACTATAGTTACTTGTAATTAGGTGTACGGTACTTCCAAAAACACGGAATCGTCACATAAATTCGACTCAGAAGTTTAAAATAGTGTCTGACAACATTGGAAGAAAATATGCTCAAGAAACATGAACTTGACACTTTTTTGACTGGTACTGTAAGAATTAAATAATTGACGGTTTACCTAATAAAATTTTTTTCAATTAGTAATAATTTTCTATGCTATTATCTGCCTTTACTTCAGAAATAAATATGTCGTTTTAATTTATTTATAATTTTGATGCAAACATATGTAATTAGTTTTTAGTCGATTATTTTTTTGTGATTCGCAATAATGATTTTCATTGTTGTAGCGAAAACCAAATCTATTTCATGGATTCATTAAAACTTCAAATCGCGTTTTTCCTCTGATAAAAATACAATAAAAATGCTTTAACGATGCGAATTTTAGTTCTATGATATTTTGTCTCAAATTTTTATATTCTTTTGAAAATTAACTCTTAAACGTAATTAGTTTGTTACATATCTTCTTTTATTGTAACAAAATGTAGTTCATTTTGTAATCCAGTTTTTTTCATTTCTTGAAACTTAAAGTTTTAAACTTTTGTTTATTCGGGTTTTATGCAGCATATAGGTGTGAATTGTTGTAGTCGTCCTTGCAGCTTTACTAATACTAATAATAATAAAAAAACTGTCAGCACTCTTCAGGGCAGACCATTGAACCTATAGAAACAAAATTTGGAAGAAATGTACTTTAGAGGGTAAAAATTTCGAGCGACTGTTTTTGAATGCAAGCTTTAAAAAATCTCTCCAGATGCACATTACCACATACAAAAAATTAATTAAAACCAAGCAAAAGTTTCAAGGTTTTCGTCGATAACTTCCGAAAATATTATTGTAGGAAAAGGAATTTTATGCCGTCTTAAAATTCCAAGAGTTATCTTTTCAGAGATACTAATTTAATTGTCATACAATTTTTTTTCTTAATTTTGATAATTTTTTAGAGTTTTTTGTGCAACATTTTTAACAATACTTTTCATTGCCGTTTGATTGAAACCGTTTTCATTGCTTCTACAGATAATAATCTACAGATTTCACGAAATAAATCAGCTTCTAGAGATTTTAATCGTTTTGTTTTCTTTCATTGTTAAAAGCTATGGAATGAAGACATATTTTTTCACATTCCTTACAATGTTGTAATTAATTCCTCCGTTTTTATTTCATCTCAAAAAATTATTTCGGACAATCTATAAATAAACTCTCTCATTTTAATGTTGGAATAAATGCGCATTTTGCATGAAGATTAAGTAAGCGAAATTTTTAAGAGCGGTGTTTTGAAGCATCAACCGTGCTTTTGAGATTACCATCTACCCCTCTTGGTTCTTCGCTGAAAGGAGTTAAGGCAGAAAAGGGCTGTGTACCAAAAGGTACCGCAACCATTCACAAATTTCTACGCCAAACACATTCTAATTCATGCCGAATCTTTGATAAAGTCAATTTTCAAGATCAACAGAACGTTCAGATTCGAACGTCGGCCAGATTTTGTGTGCTAATACCTTAACTGCCTTTAAGAAGTATTCGTGTAAATATTTCACTTGTAAGTATTAAAATATTTAAACATTTTCTAATTATAGATGTCTAAACACCTCCTCAGTGTTGATTGTGGAAACGAACTGCATAAGCTATCCAACACCATTGACGGAATTTAATAACCCAACGTAGAAAATACTGCCTTTCAAAATTATTTGGGCGTGAATGTTACAAACTAATCAAACTTAAACTGAAGTCTTCAAAGGAACAAGCAGTGAAGTTAAACTTCACGATAATTGAGTAAATAACCTCTCATAAAGGTGTATTATCGATTTACGAATTAGAGGAAACCATTTCGAAAAATGCTATTTCGCAGAAGGAGAGCGCTGCCTCACCTCTGATTTGCTGAATAAGATCCCAGAGTTGCATGGCTTCATGGAAGGACTGCATGTTGTCCAGGTTCACTGAGAAGACGAGGATGAAACATCTTACGGATCGAATGCTAAGTTCTCGCATGGCAGTGAAATTGAGGGAGCCAGGCTGTCCAGGATTTGGACAGTGTGGAAAGCCCAGTTTGGAAGAGAAAATTTTTTTACAGGAGATTTGAACCTCTGGCTGAAACATTGTCACATAATAATGTTTTAGGCTTGACTTGTCTGTCTTTTCTTTGACTGCATCAGCCATTGCATTCTACGCATAACTATCTTTATATCATGCATTGTACAGATAGAATGCTCAGAAAATACATGTGTTCTGTCTTTCACAAGAACTCATCCTAAATGATGAAAGGTAACGACATGAAATTTGTACGCGACATTTTGGGGTACATTTCTAGGACAACTGTGCTATTTTCAGCTTTCAGAATTAATTAGCTCGTATTTAATTAAATAACGAAAATTAAGGCGTTTTAAGCGTAATTATTAAAGGTTTTGTCACCATTAACTTCTGAAATATTTATCGTACGAAAATTATTTCTACAATATCTTAAAGAGCAAAAAATTATCTTTTTAACGATTTTATTTCATTACGGTAGAATTTTTTCTCTAATTGAAATTAACGTTTCAAAATTTAACTTAATTTTTAACAATACCGTCGATTTTTATAAAGCTAAATTCAAGCCAATTTACAGTTTATCAAATCCTTTCTTCACGTGCATTTGTCACTGTTAAAGTTAGTATAAAAATATTGTTTTCTTCGGACATTTTTATTTCCAAGGCAGTCTTTTCATTTCAGGTATTATATCGTGGCATATGCCACTCTAATATGGTTTCACAGTAATCCAATTACTGTAAAATTCGACTAATTACTCTTTATATAGGATGTTTTGCTTAATTTCCAAATTAAACAAAAGCTTTAAGCGTTTTAAAATATTCTTATGAGTGAGTTTAGTCTTTCAAGGTTACTTAATTTTCTTCGGAATGAAAAAATTCGGTTAGGCGTCAAAATATTCGGATTGTCCACTTTTCCTTAGTCGTTGGATGTAAACAAGTATTGTATACTCATTTATGAGTATTTAATACTCTTTATAATAAATATTATGTTTTGAAATTCCTAGATACATTTTCAGCAAAACAACACTACATGAGTAGCCTGAAGTGTCTTTACATCGACGCAAACTAACATAACTCATTAGCGGCTAATTGACTCCATTGATGTGACAGAAAATAATATTATGCACTTAAATTAGCTACAAAATGGTGTCTAATTTTGTTTTCAAAACTGTCAGTGTACATCGTGCAATGCTTCTCTTCAGGGAATTATGAAACACTCTGATCAGAAATTGCTTCTCAGAATATGGCTTCTTAAAACGTATACCATTAATGTACAAATCTAAATTGCTTCTTATTTCAAACATTGTATTGAAACTGATCGAAAGACTGAATTTAATTAACTCGTTCTATGATGCATTAATGATTCACTGGTATATTTCACAACCTTAAAATTACATACATTTGGGGGCGGGGAGAGGGTTTCGTAAATAGGAGACTTTGCCGAATTTTCTCCTGCTTAAACCTCTTAACTTTTTTATTTACTCAGTTTCTAATAAGAGACGCTTTCTGACTTCGGAACGGGTTGTTGTTGATGCCGAGATGTTCACAAATCCCACATATTTTTTCTATTTCGAACTATAACTTCTATGAATTAATTACTCTTAGTCCGGTGGTTTAGAAATACTCTAATTCTTTGCAAAAAACGCGTACGCACATAATACGCATTTTTTTCATCAGAAAAAGAAAAGGCAAATTTTGCTGCACAAAAGTTGTTTACCTATAAACTACGACTGAAATTTTAACTGTGCTGGAAATATTTCTTGAAAAAGCGAGCGTTCTTTTCCAGAAAAGCAAATCCTTTTTTGGGGGGGAGGGCAGCCAGGATGTAGCTGGTTTCCTAATTGGCAGAAAGCCTATTTCAATCAATAAAAATAACTTATAAAATGAATTAATATCACTGCTGAATTATTATTTCTCATATTTTCATTATTTGCATTGTTTTTGAACAAAGGTTATCTTTATACAAATATTTGTTTTCTGGTTAATACAAACAATTGTACGAAAATTTTAGTTTAAATAGATTAACTTCCCGTTTTGAAGTTATACGAGGACTATTTTAAAGCATACATCGTAATTTTCAACGGTGGTCAGACAACATGGATGAGACATGAGAGGCCACCTACTCCATTAGTTGCCACACTATACCAGCTGGACATAATGTTAAGATTTCGTAAACACCAAATAGTTCTAATTGCAGATATTCGTCAAATGTTTCGCCAAATTCTTATTGATCCTTCCCAAAGAGACTTGCTCAGAATCCTCTGAGAAGCAAAAGAGGAGGGAGAACGAGTTGCTTATAGACTAAAAACTGTCACTTATGGAACTAAGTGTGCACCTTTTCTCTCAACAAGAGTCTTAAGGCAACTGGCTATGGACCAAGCTAAAAACTTCCCATTAGTATCTAAAGTTGTCCTTTCAGATGTCTATATAGACGGTATAGTTACCGGATCTCAAGACTTAGGAACCGCTATAGTATTAAAGGATCAACTGATTAATTTATTCAACAACTGTGGCATGGTTCTCCATAAATGAAATTCGAACGCAAGAGAACGTTTTGACCTTAAAAACGAAAATTCAGAAATTTCGTTTAACTCTACAGTAAAAACTTTGGGATTGGCTTGAAAATCAAATGAAGACCAATTTATCTTCAAAGTTTCCGTAACAGAACAAACTGTCTATACCAAGGGAGATATTTTGTCCACCATAGCCGAACTCTTTGACCCTCTGGGACTCCTAGGACCTGTTATCTGCAAGGCAAAAATTTTTCTTCAAAGGCTTTGGTTAGAAAAAGTAAACTGAGATGACCCACTTCCAGGACAATTTGCTAGTGATTGGTCTCGATTTGTTTGCAACTTGAAAGAAATAGAAAAAATTAAAATTGACAGGCACATCTTAAATTCTCAACCTGAAAGAATTGTACTTCTTGGCTTTTCGGTTGCTTCTACTCACACTTACGGTGCAGTGGTCTACCTTCAATGTCATGCAAAAGGAAGCACTCCACTCTCCAAATTTCTTGCCAGCCAATCTAGAGTCGCTCCTCTGTAAACAACATTATTACCTCATTTGGAGTTATGTGCATTCTTGCTGCTACCTAAACTTGCCAGAAAGGTTCTTTTGTCATTGAAAATGAATATCGAAGAGGTAATTTGTTTCTCAGATTCGACTATTGCCCTAGCTTGGATAAATTCACCTGCCCATCAGTTAAAAACATTTTTGGGAAACAGAGTCTCCAAAATACATTCCTTAACAGAATATCATCAATGGAGACACATTTCGTCGATTGAAAATCCTGCTGACATCATTTCTCGCGGTGCTGATCCTACCGACCTCAAGAATCTTAACCTTTGGTGGGCTGGTCCAACAATATTGATAGAAGAAATGAACAATGACTTTTCTTCCAGTGAGATCAAAATGGACTCCTTCGAAAAGGAACTATATTCAGCTGAACATAAACAGTTATATACAAACAACTTAGTACTTTCTTCGGACAGTGACTTCATCACCCACATTCTTTCCTTAAGTAATAACTCTTAAAAATTAATTAGAATTCTTAGTTTCCTTTTCAGATTCCTGTACAACTGTAAAACCAAGGAGAAAAATTCTGAAGAGTTTCAACATGCTAAAAAGTATTTAGTTAAAAACATTCAGGTAAATGTATTCAGTGTTGAAATTAATGCCTTAAAGAAAAATGAAACCATTAAAAGAACTAATGTAAGTAATTTAAATGTTTTCCTTGATGATGACGATCTCATTCGTGTTGGAGGTAGACTTACTAATTCAGAATTATCTTTTGGTCGAAAACAGCCTATTTTGCTTCTTCGAGAACATAAGTTAACTGATATTGTTATGGAGCATTTTCACATAAAAAATTTGCATGTAAGTGCGCAAACTTTACTTCATCTTGTTAGGCAAGAATATTGGCCTTTAAATGGGAGAAAAAATGCTAGAAGAATTGTGCACGAATGCTTTAAATGTTATAAAGACAAACCCAAATTTGAATTGCAAATTAAGGCATTGTTGCCTAGGGCGGGGTGCGCAAACTATTATCACTTCCGACCCCCATTTTGCGTTAAATTTTGTCGCGACCCCTGGATAGGTAGAAGACGTTTTTCTAAATGTCAACGTAGTTAAAGTGAAATTCTGTTTGGGATTTGCGCTATGTTTCGACCTTATTAGTGGTCTGAATAAAACACATAGTTTTATGAAGAAATAGTTTTCTTATAAATCTTTTTAATAAAAAATACATTAAAAAATTTATATCATAAGAATTCAATGTGAGGTACGCGGTTGCAAAGAGTTCATGATTGCTTTTATATTCGGATCTGTATTGGAAATCGCAAGTCGTTGGTCATCCTCTGGATCCAATCGCGTTCGATATTTTGTTTTAATGGCGACTAATTTTGTAAAGCCGGCTTCACATAAGTAGGTCGATGCAAACTGAATCACAATATTAATTGCTTTTTTCTTCAAATTGACATATTCGTTTCCAATCGATAACCAAAATTTTTGGCTAGTTAGAGATTTATTGGATTCAAAAGAATCAAAAGAAAATGGGTCACGTTTCCAACTTAATTTATTATCTGGAAATTTTTCAAAAAGTTTTCTCCCGATTGGATCATATGACGGGAAATGAAGTTTATGAATAACACGAAATCTATATTATTTTCTTTAGTAAATTCTGAAAAGCACGGGAACATATCTGTGTTGCTTTTGTTCAAATCTCCTTGCCAAAGTAGCAGCTTATTCTTAAAAGCTTCAATTTTACTGCTCGATGCTAAAATGTTAGTACTCTCTCCTTGTATACGTAAATTCAAATCGTTAAGTTTTTCGAAAATGACAACCATGTAACTGAGTTTTCTGAGCCAATCTTCATTAATGAACACACTTGCCAATACATATGTTTTTTTCCTCCAAAAAATGTAAACCTCATTTCTCAAATCGAAAATACGTCGCAGTATTTTGCCACGTGAGAGCCATCAGACTTCGGTATACATTAATAATGTCTCATACATAGCACCCATCTCATTACAGAGTATTGAAAAGAGACGACTGCTTAGGCTGCTGCTTTTAATGTAATTAATTGCAATAACAACATCCTCTAATATCTTGTGCAATTCTTCATCAATGTCTTTTGCAACAAGAGCTTCTCTATGTATCATGCAATAGCTGAACACTATATGGGGAGCAATTTTCTTTATTAATCCTCTTAGTCCTTTATTACCACCTGTTAATGCTGAAACACTATCACTGCTAACCGCGACTAAGCGTTTCCAGGTAAGGTTATTTGTTTCAAAATATATATTAATAATTTCAAATATTTTCTCTCCAGTTGTCCTTCCTTCCAATTTTTTTTGCAGCATAAAAATTCTTCTGATATGTCTGTTTCATAAACGCATCTCACATAAACAATTAATTGAGCCAGTTTAGTAATTCCAGTAGTTTCGTCAAGTTGTAAAGCAAATACATGAGAGTTTTTTAATCGTTTTAACAGAACTGATTCTGTACTGCTTGAAATGGCCGAAATTCGGCGAAAAACGGTTTCTCTTGATAATGGTATCTGTTATGCACAGGAAGCGAGTTTGCCAATATCACTTGTTAGTCTCGTAAAGTAGAGACAGGCAGCTTGAGTAATACTAATTATGAAGAGCTGCTGGATAAGCTAAAAGCGTCCTGGCTTATTGCATGCAGTGGAATTTCTATGAGATGGAGCATTTTTAGAAATGA